>JBCNYH010000007.1:17916591-17928734 GCA_039654325.1 Tandanus tandanus | reverse complement strand
GTCGTACTAAGCATTTCACTACATATTGTACTGTGTATAATTTGTATGTGACAAATAAAATTTGAATTTGAATTTAAAAGAGTATACAATATATTTTTGAGAGAACGTATTTGGAGGCACTGAAGAAAAATCACTAGACTGCAACTGGGCATTTCTTACACTTCAAAAGAAAAGCAGGTGAGGGTTAAGTGTGTTATTAAAATGTGAAAAGCATGCCTTTTTATAGTTGTTTTTTTTCTTCGCAGGCTTGAATGATGTCTGAGCCGGATCTGGTGGAGATAGTACAGATTGCAGTGGCGGACTTAAACCATGAGGAAAATGATGCGGGTAAGAAATCATTTAAGCTTCATCAGGTTTAACAGAAATAACAAGATAAATCCTTTAACACTTGCCTAATTTTATATGTTCGCAGCAACCTCTTTCATTTTAATGTCAATCATTGTTACTTCCAATTTTTTGGACCAATCAGATGCACTTTCCTTTCATATTGATATTAACAGTTACATTCTTTTCAAATTTTATGGCTCAGTTTCTAATAGATAAAGTGTAGATTATAAACTCTTGTTTTTTTTTAAGCTCTATGTGCATCTACTTAGGATTTATGTGTTAAAAATCACATAAAAATATTTGCAATTTCTTTCCTTGTTGTTCTTCAACTTGTACCCTTTCCCCTTTTTAACAATTAATGTTTTGTTAACTGATTACCTGTCTTCTATTGAAACTCTTTTATACTTTACTAAATGGTCTTACTTTAGGTTTTCTTCTTGTTTATTTGAATTATATGTATGTTTTTGCTGTGTACCAGTTGTGTTATGTGTGGGGTCTTTGGGATTGGTTTAGATGTTTTGGAGAGCCATGACGATGCTGATAAGCCTGAGCGGAAGCGCGCAAGGATTGAAAACAGTAACCAGGATGTCACTCTCAAAGTAAGATTAACTCTTGAGTACTTGTTAAAATGGACAGTAAAACTAGGTTCCAGAGTGAAAGTAAGAGCACTTACTACACACACAAATCATTGGGACGAAAATACTGTGTGGGCATAAGAAAAGCACTTGTTAGTGAGAATAATCAGAATAAAAAGCTTCAGTTTGTATTAAGATTGGACGTTGGAGCAGTGGAAAAAGGTCATGTGATCTGATGAGTACAGATTTATTCTATTTCACAGCGATGGGTGTGTTAGGGTAAGAATTGAACCACATGAAGCAAAGTACCCATCATGCATAGTGGTCACTGTACAAGCTTCTGGAGGCCATACATAGTATGATCTGGGGTTGTTCCAGTTGGTCAGGTCGAGGCTCAGCAGTGTTATGTGGCAATGAAATGAAGTTCGCTGATGACAAGAATGACCAGGTTATCACATCAATAGACTTTTTTACCGATGACAGTTAAATAAAATTGTGGCCAAAATAGTGAAAGACTGGGTCAGGGAGCATGAGGAATCATTTTCACACTTAATTTGGCACCACAGTGTGAAGTCTTAACCCTGTTGAGAATTGAGAATCTTCAGGAGGTTTGATTGGCTTTCCCTTCCTGAACATAAGAGCTTGATGAAAGTTAATAAAACTATGAACTGAAATAAAAGTTGTGACATTGCATAAGTTTAGGGAAACAATGCCATGGTGAATTAATGCTGTAGTCAAAACTAATGATACTACAAAATATTAAATTGCCTGGGCTGTGTGCATGTGCATCTCTGTGTGTGTGTGTGTGTGTGTGTGTGTGTGTGTGTACATAATGATTATTTGCTGAAGGTGAGGTGGATATCGCTGAGAAATCTGTCAAGCCTGAACTGAATAATTTTTATAGAATATACTACAGGAAACATAATAAATGTGAACCAAAATGAGATTTTTTGGTTGATTTTAACATTTTTCATTGATTTGAGCATTGTCTCAAGTATGCTTGGTGTATAAAGTCAGTTAATGAGTGGGTTTATCCTGCCATGCCATATAAACACACACTGTTTGGCTTGGTTGCACTAGACCATGCGTCATGAATTGTGTTAGAAGTAGAACGATCCCTGACTGCTTTACTGCCTCTGGTCTGGATAGCTTGCCGTATTTGGGGAAAACAATACATTTCCATGTCGTTTTGGGAACATCTACAGCTGCATTTCTACACCAGTTTGTCTGTAAACTAAAGTTAAAAATAAGTTGTGTCATGAAGCATAACAGTGATCAAAAGGAGAGAAAAAAAGAGGAAATCAACAACAGAGTGTTTCAAACAGAATAAATTCCACATTTCAGAATGGCCATATCTTACTGACGTCAATCCCTTTGAAATTCTCTGCTGTGATCTAAAAGAGGCTGCTCGTACCAGAGGAAGTGTGCATTGGAGTGGAACAGTTTTTGGGCCACAGTGTTCCCAACTAAATGTTGTTCAGGACCGATTAGCAGCTACACCTTGTGTCTGGCAAAAATAAAAAATAAAAAAATTAATGATGTGAGGATTTACATGACTTTTCCATTCTGAACTTTATGATGATTTAAACCATTCAGCAGTATAAAGTATTATGTGTGTTCTTTATTGAATCCAACTTTACTGTATAACGACTTAGCATAGATGAGGAACAGATTACGTTTTACGAGCTATTTATGGACAAATCTAGACAGTTCTAAAGGGCTCATAACCTTTTTTCCCTTCAAGCTTAAATTCGAGGTAGATCAAAGTTTGATGAGAAAGTAACATAATACTTTGACAGATGGTTGATCATTTTCTCATGTGGGTATCTGTCTGAATCGTTGCAGGCATTGCTAATGTCTATCAGCCAGGCTATTTGCCAGAGGCTAGACAACATGGAAGCAAAGCTGCAGGTGCTGGAAGCAACATGTCGGGCCTTGGAAGAGAAGTTTGACACTGTGATGGGGAAAAGCCCAGGAGCTATTCAGGTACCAATGGTGGCTGGATCCCCTTTTGGTGCTACACAGACGTGTGACAAAGTTCGCTGGTGAGGATAGCATGAACCTGATCAATACAAGAAATCATGTTTTTTGCCACTTGAGTTTTACTAAGAGCTTCCTGATGGTTGTGTCATCAGTGTGGTGCCCCAGACCAATGTGGTAATGAGCAATGAACGCCCTAAACCAGGCCAGGAGGAGCCTCTTCCTCGTGCCACAGACTCACTGGAGAATCTTCTCAGCAAGTAAGGCCTTTATGATTGCTGTTCTGTGTATATTTTTAGATAACTACAATCTCCATATGTGAACCAAGCTCAACAGGCTAGTCATTATTATTATTCCCCTTTTACTACAGCTACAGATGTACAGGACGTAAAAGACTTAATTAGGCAGCTGCTCTTCAAACAAAACCAAGGTTAAAGGACTTGTGTCATGATTTTTACCCAGATATTGTTGCCAAAAAGTCACCTAAATATGGCATGAATGTCCAAAACACTTAGCAGTATTTGTTAAATAACCTTTCAGCTAGCAAATCAAAAGGAATCTAGAGTTTTGGAGCCCATTATGAAGCGGATGGAAATGGATTGCTACATGGACTTTTTGAAATCTTCTTGGGCTGAACGGTTTTCAAAGATTTAGAGCCGACTCACACGTTAGCGATATAGCTGCGAAATAGTGCTACGCCGGTTTCTGTTGGTTTCAGCCAAAAAATATCGCCGAAATGCTCAAAATATCGCCATTATGGTTGAAATGCGGTCTCTTCGAAAACCTTCGAATATCTAATGATAATATCTATTAATTCTAATTTCCACCAAAATTTTGCACAGGTCCAAAATTTTTCACCAAGACCATGAATACGGATCATTTGCCTTGAATTCAACCGACTATTTCCGAAAGTATGCAAATTCCAGTTCGAATTTATTCAATTCCCTTTGAAATAAAATTCGCTTATACTTTCGGACAAGATCGCTTACGTGTGAATCAGGTCTTAGATTGCATTGCAAACCACTAACAATTTAATATATGAACCCTGTCTAGTATCCTTTGTAAGCCAACTTTCCATCAATATGAATAATTATATCTTGTTTGATAGCACCATTTATGATATTTAGGCTGTTTCTTTAAACAATCATGACACCGTCCCTTTAATGACCATGTTCTGTTTTTTAGATTTGAATGAAAGCAATAGGTCATTTGAGCACACTGTGTCCTGAAGCCAGGTTCTTACATGTGATATTTTTGTAATATGTTTAGTGAATCAGTAACTACTGAATATTTGGCTGACAGTACGGTGGGCAGAGGAAAACAAAAAACAATCGTCCTCAAGGTGCCCGGACCAGAAGAGAGTCAGGAGGACCAGGATAGTGGATCTGAAGCCAGCGACTCTATGTCTAATAGTGGCCAATCCTCAGCGCAGAGCACCAACAACGTGACACTCATAACCCTCAACTCTGAAGGTGAGAGGCTGCCTTTAGACAACTGAGAGAAAATGCTTCAAACAGGTTTCCTTTACTTGATCTGATCCGGGTGTTTTTAGATATTATGTGGGAAGTGGCACTACATCTTGAGAGGATTAATCAGTCATGAAAAGTATTAGATGAGAGGCACTCAGGACAATCTACTTTTTAACTTAGTAAACTGCTGTAAGGTTTGCCTAGAGGGAAAAAGCATATTTCCTCTGGTCTTTTCCTGATTATCAGAGGTAAGACAGTTTAAGGATTAGATGGTGAGCTGTGAAGAGATTTGTGAAACGGATTAAGTCTTCTTTACATTAGTGTAGTGTAATATGGGGAGTTTTTGTGTATTTAAAGCAGTTTCAGGCGATTTTTCTGATGAGGTTCTGTTTGAATCCTCCAGCTCAGAAATGGGCTTCAGCTGAAAAGGCTGGATTTGATTGTAAAGCTCTGGCTTTTGCTTATTATTGCATATTAGTTACTGTCAGGATTGTGGTTTTTGAGAGAGGCTGTGAGCAGTTCGCAACCATTCCGGTGCATATATTCAATTATTTGAAGCTGTGAATTTTCATGACAGTGTGTTTTAGTAACTGCAGGGCACCATGTGTTTTTTAAAGGAAACTTTTGTTCATCTCCGTTCCACATGTCTTTCCTGCTTTCAACTTCTGTCATCATCAGTCACGTCTTGGCTCCGTCTGTCAACTTGAACTAGAGCAGACTTCTCAGGATCAAACCTATCACACCACCTATCTTTGTCTCCGTCAACAGCACCCCTCGCTTTCAGGCCGTTTTCTTCTATCACTCAGGCGTCTCTGGGCTTTTTACTGATTTTTTTTGATGGATGCCACGGTCAAATGGGAGGACCTGATATTATAATTTTTATCTACAGGATTGTTTTAGACCGCTTCTAGCGTTTTCTATCCTTTGAGTCTATCTATCTGTCTGTTGTTGTCTGTTTGTCAATTTGTCTGTGATTAATACCCTGTCCATACCCATGCACAGATTTTCACCAAACTTGGTGGGGACACTGCCCTACCTGAGTCCAAGAGATTATCTAAGTTTGGAATGTCAAGGTTGAAGATGAAGGTCAGCGCAAGGTCACAAATCTTTGGAGAAAGAGTGGTTATAACTTTGAAATGAGTGCTGATAGACATGCCATTACTATGGAACACTAACAGGAAAACATATATGGACTTGATAATGAGAAAATTATATTTGACCTTAAGTGTCCTAGAAAGGTCAAAACCCCTCTGTCTCATAAAACTTTTTTTTTTTGATAATTTGCTCATGCTTATGCACTATAAAACATAACGTAAGAGAAGAACATGAATAATTAAAACCAGTACCCATATAGGGCCTGTTTGCTACATTAGTGTATGGTGGAGGTACCGTGCACATCTAGTTCTTTATTTATTTATTGTCTTTGTTCTGCTAACAGCTTTTTTCCCCTTTTTCTTTCTTTTTTTTTTTTTGGAATAGTACATTGTCTAGCCTGGGCCCAATTTCTACAGCAGGATGAAAACTGTGCTATTAAATGTTAACTATTGTAGAATTTTATTTTCATTATCTTTAACTTATACACGGCATGAAGAGTAACAGTTGTAATACTCCACACGTCTTTCTACCACTTCCATTCTTTAGGTACAAATATTGACCACCAGGGGGCAGTTTTGTATCAGGGTCGTAATGACTGTGAAACCCTGTGCTGTAGGAATGATCCCGAAGTCAGTCTTCAGCCTATTTTGGGCTGGGGGTTAGAGGATACCTTCACAATATTTTTCCCCCAGTTAACCTTATTTCTTCAGAGACATGCACCTGTCTGCTTGTTGTCAGACAGTGTACTGATGTAAATAGCAAGTCATAGAAACAGAGACTAAATAAACAATTACTACATTTGTGTATTATAAACATTGGCAAGAATAAACCATCCGACTTAATATAAACACGGTAGAAAAATAAAGCAAGTTTATGTCTTAATGCCGTGGTTCCCACGCCTGACCATCCTCTTCATTTTTTCCTGATTACATATCCTGGCGTACCCACTGGTGTGTGTGATTACTAGCTTGGTTTATGGGTTTATTGTAGGAAAGAACACATTGCTGCCTTTCTCATGATCTGTCCCAGTGATTTTATATATGAATGAATAAAGATGTTTTATTTAAGATGCTTGCTGTCATTTTGTTTAGACCTCCATTTCCCTTTGGGATTCATAAACTATCATCTTACTGAATCTCAATTCTGATTGGTCAGAAGGTGCATATTTATATGAATGCACTTGTTCTAATCCATTATCATGCCTGGAGTAACCACTCACACAGGAACTTGTGGCAGAGGCTACATGTAACCAGATTAAAGACCTTGTATAATTGTTGTTGTTGTGATCGTGTGAGAAGTTTGTTTTAGAGACTCCAGTGTCACAGTCAGAGATAAATCTGTAATTTTACATTTCCAACAAAGTCTTCAAGATGGAGGGCTTTGAGGTTTTGTTGCAACATGACAGCAGTGTCTTTTGTCTTTGAAGAAATTTTTCGAGAAAGTGAGACAGGATGGTGAAGAAATGATTGTTTATAGCTGGTGTAATGTACTAACTCCATTTCCAGTATGGCGGCGTAAGCAGCCCGGTGGTGTCATGGTTAGCATGTCTGCTCACAGCAAGAAGGACCTGGGTTCGAGTTTCAGCTGTTTGGGGTGTACCCTGCTTTCGCCCACAGTCAGCTGAGAAAAGGATATAGATGTAGAAAACCTTTCTTCACTTTCTTAAATGCTAACACCCCCCGCCCCCGCTCCCGCCCCGCCCCGTTCCTGCCTTCCTCGATTTCTGAGTGATTACCTTTTTAAGCTTACATTGAATTGTGTACTCTTTTCTATTGTTTAGATATTCATTGGACAGATGTGCTTCGGCTGCCTACTAGTCATATAAACACTTTACTGACAAAATTTAAAAACACCAAGAGGCTATAAACCTATTTTACTGCTGTTGTTGAAGTTGTGTGGGATCTTGCATTGTTTCCAAAAACAAAGACATTGTTTAAAGAGGAACGAACACTTTATTCTTTTGATGCATCTTAAATTAATATATTTGGCTGGCATATATGAAAAAAAAAACATTACGGTCTACTCCTCTTGTGTGTGTCTATGCAGAAGACTACCCATCAGGAACATGGCTCGGAGATGAAAACAACCCGGAGATGCGTGTGCGCTGCCCAGTGTCTCAAACCGACATGCTGCACATCAGTAGTAACTGCCGCACACCGGAGAAGATGGCGCTCACGCTGCTGGACTACCTGTTTCACCGTGAGGTGCAGGCTGTCTCTAACCTGTCTGGCCAAGGCAAGCATGGCAAGAAACAGCTGGACCCACTCATGATCTACGGCATCCGTTGTGAGTATGCCACTAACAACTTCTCACTCACATACACACACCTAACACTATACACTGTGCTGCCACCTTTCACATCACACAATAACGATTTCAAGTTACGTTTGTACATTTTTTTATTTGTTCAAATCTGATTAAATCAGTAATATGTGTCACAGTACTCATAAATTCTTGATCCTAATTGGTTAGACGTTTCTGTCGGCTTTAATGCACTCGTTCTTCATTCATTCATTCATTTGCCGGACTGCTTTATCCTTTTTTAAGGTCACGGGAAGACTTTAGCCTATCTCAGTCGACTCTGGGTGAAGGCGGTGTACACCCTAAACAGCACGCCAGCCCACTGCACTCATACAACCCTTCAATTCAATTCAGTTTTATTTGTATAGCGTTTTTTACAATTGACATTGTCACAAAGCAGCTTTACATAGTAAAAGTAATTTAAGGAGGAATTTAAACATTTTTCTACAACCCCCTACACAACCCCCTACACATCCCTAATGAGCAAGCCCGTGGCGACAGTGGCAAGGAAAAACTCTCTCAGTTGACACGAGGAAGAAACCTTGAGAGGAACCAGGCCCAAAAGGGAATCCCATCCTCATTTGGGTGAAACCTTAAAATTAAAAGAACCCTTCATGCTCACACTCACTCACACTTACACCTAGAGGCAAGTTGGAATGTCCAGTTATCCTAATGTGCATGTCTTTGGACTGTGGGAGGAAAGCGGAGTATGTGGAGGAAACCCACACAAGCACAGGAAGAACATGCAAACTCAACACAGAAACTCGAACCTATAACCTTCTTGCTGTGAGGTGGACATGCTAATCAATACCCCACCATGCCGCTCCTGTTCTCGTGTTATAATTTGTTTGTCTCTGAAATGATACTTTCATTACAGCGATGAAGTAGAATGCAGTCTCTGTCTTTGGAACTTTTATGTAATATTCTGACTTTGTGCTTTGGGCTTTTGGCGAGTTCTAACGAAAATCTATAGGATTATAAAACACAGATCGACTTAAATGTTAATTGAACATTTATTTACACTGGGATTTATTGTTAAAAGGCCTTATAACTAAACCAGTATGCTCTGTTATGTCTCAAATCACACACACACACACACACACACACACACACACACACACACACACACACACACACAGTATTTTAACAAAAAAAAAGTCAAAGCCCAGTGTTCCAAGTTTAACATATGAGGTGATCCATCATGACCCTAAAACTTATGGTGCTCTCAGGTTCTATGTTCTTACTTTTCCCCTCCTCAAGGCAGGTTAAAACAACTCAGAGTCAGTCTTCATTTCATGTTTTCTCCTGTGATATAGTGCAGACCGAATGACGAAGGAAATCCTAAGTGACATTCGCAGAGATCATGTGTCACAGTACAAGTAACGCACTAATGATTTTGAATGGAGGACTATGATGAGAACATTGTTTTCAGTTATACCCGTTCCAGCAGTACACTTGACTTGAGTGAGTTGATTTAAACTTTAAATAAATCTAAATCACACTGTAAACTAACCGCTAAAGATAACAAGGATTTATGTATGAATTATTATCTACAAGCCAGATTGTACTGTAGGGTAGAGCTATTGTATCATAAAGCATAGTTTCATTACATACATTATACCGTGAGTGTGCCAATGTTTATACTCGCTTTGTATATAAAGGAGATGAATAGGGTGGAATGTGTGGTCTGCTGCAACTGGAGTACCTTTCACACACACACACACACACACACACATACACACACACAAACACACACTGCTGAGGCTTGTCTCAGTGCAGAGAAGTGATAGCTGCTTTGATAGCTCGGCCACACCCAGTTACATTCATCATCCAGGGCCGTTTGGCTAACTCGACCACCCACACTCCCAGTGCCAATGTGAACTGCTGAAGCTGTACTTCAGCTCCCCAGTCTCACTAAATAAAGTAGACCCACGAAATGGCCGTACACTCACCTTTATTGTTGAAATAATGGTTGGGGTTTCTGTTTGCTTGTCATACATGCGCTGGGTGTGAAGCTGGATCAGCTGGCTGTTACAATGAATTTCAATATGAATACTACTTTGGTGTGTACAATATTATTGTATTCGAGGTAAAAAATGTAAAAAATGAATGTTTCACATATTGTGTTCTACTTTGTTACCTAGCATACAGTTACAGTCAGAAGTTTATATGTACTCATCATGGGCATTAATGTTATTGCAATATTAGAATTTCATTGATTCCACTGAATTGTTTTCATATTTTTTCAACACAATGATTCATGTTATGCTCTGTCTGTGATGATTTATGTTATGCTCTGTCTGTGGTGTAAGGTTTTAAAGAGTTTATCCAATTTCAAATAGATATTGACAAACCAAATTTAAAATACTTGGTTGAATTCTTTTCTCAAACAGTTCAGATTTAGAATCGATTCTTTTTTTTCCTCTACAGGTCATCTGTTCCACAAGTTTGGCATCACTGAATCAGACTGGTACCGCATCAAACAGAGCATTGACTCCAAGTGTCGCACAGCATGGAGACGGAAACAGCGTGGCCAGAGCCTAGCGGTCAAGAGCTTTTCCCGCAGAGTTCCAGCTGCCCGCACTGGTTCAGGTAATGTGGTCATGGCCTGGGTATTTTGGACATTGAGGCAGGTTTTAATCTCTTGGTTGATAGTTTCTGTGTGTAAGGCTCAGCTGCTGTGTGCTCTCAAGAGAAGCTTCAACCTAGGAATGTGAGAGTCGGTAGGGTTTTCAACAACAGATGGTTGTAATCGCAGCATAATGCTTCCTGTCCCATTTCTTCCTCTCTGAGATCTGTGGGCTACCACTTCTGACCTGCTGGCACGCACCCAAACATCCTGTATAAACCCACCAGAGTGGCCTGTAAACACACGCACACACACTTTTTGCACTTCCTTGGAATCAGTACTCTCTGCTCATAACACTTTAAGCTCTTCTTTAACGATGATGCAGGGGACATTGTAGAGTAAGTCTTCGCCTCTGAAAAGCACCTGCACAAATACGGATTATTATGGGTCAAGATAAATCAAGTGGACATCTTTTGTTCAGCAAAGATATCATCTGAGACCCTCATGTGGATTTCACTATTTAAATGTATATGGCTATATTCAGAGAGAGAAAATCCACGTTCATTTTTCTGGATCATTTTTCAGGAGCTTTGTACTACTTTTTATATTTTCTTGAAAGTTAATGAAATACACATATTGGGTTTCAGCAGCTTTTTTATATGCATTTCAGATAATGTAAGAAATGCAAATGTTTATAAGCAACCTTTGCATTTTTAAATAAATATACAGAAATACAAATCCTAGTTTATGAAATATTGATGTTACCCCATTGTTATTATTATTGAAATTGTTGGTTGAAGGACTAGTGTTCTATCCAGGCTGTAGTCCCTCCTTGCATAGGTTCTGCATCCACTGTGACTCTGACCAGGATAAACCAGTCGACGAATTTCAAAAGCAATTCTTGAAGAAAGTGAACAGGACTGGTTAAAGTGAAGTTTCTCTGCCGGTACTGCATACGGGTACAACAGGTCAGAACTGTGTATCACAGAGCCTAGGTGTGGCTGCTGCTGACCACTGTGATGATAGTTATTGTTTAGGCTGTAGCGCTGCGTTTACTTTTGACTGCAGTGGTACAAGTGTATTTGGATTGCTCACAGGCGCATCCGTGTTGTGTTTTCAGTGGTGGTTTATATTGTATAAACATGTGTAGTTTGGACATTACACAAGTGTGTCAGGAGTGCGTGATGGGGTTTCTGCAAATGTGGAGCACATGTATGTATATAGGCGTCTATACTTGCTATCAGATATATGAACTGTGTGTGTGTGTGTGCTTACGGTCATTTATACAATGATCAGCCATAACTTTAAAAACATTATAAATAATGACAGGTGAATTGAATAACTTTGATTGTCTTGTTACAGTGGCATTTGCCAAGTAGTGGGCTGTAGTGGGCAGAAACTGAACAGTCAATTTTTAAATTTGATATGTTTGAAGCAGGAAAAGTGGGCAAGTGACATTGACAAGAGCCACGTTATGATGGTGAAAACTGGATAAGTTCATCTCCAAAACAGCAGGTCTTGTAGGGTATTCCCAGGATACAGTGGTAAATGCTGATGTGCATAGGGGAGAGGAAGTTAGTATTTCTGATCTGATCCCACAGACGAGTTACTGTAGCACAGACCACTGAAACTGTTATTGAAGACTACTATTGAGATGTGAGGAACATTACAGCTTGCGTTTGGGGCTGCCGCACTGCAGATCAGTCAGTTGCTGTTGTTTGGTTTGTGTGTGTTTGTGTGTGTGCGTGTATGTGTGTATCTGTGTGTTTTCGTGCGTTTTTGTGTGTTTTTGTGCATTTTACTGTGTTTGGGAGCATTTTTGTGTGT
>JBCNYH010000007.1:17895074-17905162 GCA_039654325.1 Tandanus tandanus | reverse complement strand
CGTTTCCTGGAGCTTTTCATACCGTTTTATTTTATACATACCATATCTCCATTGTGTTTTCTCGTGTTGTTCTGGGTGTGTGTGTGTGTGTGTGTGTGTGTGTGTGTGTGTGTGTGTGTGTGTGTGTGAGTGTGAGAATGTGGTGATGGTGTCTTTCTACTCTCTGAGACTGTGTGTGCATTTGTGCTTGCTGGAGTGAGTCTCATTTTTCTCTTGTGTGTGTTCTAGCCATAAAATACAAAAAAGAAAAAAAGCCATGAAAGCTCAAATAGATTAACGTGACAGCTGGAGGTCAGCTGGAGGTCTGATCACACACACAAGATGACCAGATAGCCTGATTCATTGAAATAAAATAAATAAATAAATGAAAAGGTGGAATCTTTGATGTAAGTGAGTCCACGTGACTGTTGTGTTTTGTTTGCTTTTCTAAGACAGGTGGGGTTTAATGGGTGGAACCTGGTAGTACCTGTATAACCTATTAGTCTGTATGTGTGCGTGTGTGTGCGCGCTTGTGTGGAAAGTGAACTTATGCTAATAGGTCTTGTGTCTTTTTCAGGGAAACCTACAGATCCACCAGGTGCATGTTGGGCAGGATGGACAGGTAATACTTCATCTCGCCTCTGCATACACCCTTCTCTTTATTTCTGTGCATTTCTCTTACTTTCTCTCCCACTCTCAGGTTCTATTTTACTCACTCCTCTTTCTATCTTCGATAGTTTCTCTCTGTGTGTCTCTTGCTCACTCTTACACTCTCTCTTTTTCTCAGCCTATCGTGATGTGAAACAGTTCTTCTTTATCTTAGCTGCATTATCTCTGCATCAAATTAAAGGAGACCAGTGCAAACGTCACACATATACATACCATTTACCTCGCATGTTGTGTATGCATGACACAGTCCTAAAAGTATATTAGAGTACGATTACTCTAAGTATGCATTTCTGTGTGATCAGTGTGAGAAGGGAAGCAGGCTTGGGACAACTCAAATGGGGCTCTTCATCTAGCCGGGTTTCCTTTCCTTTCCTTTTTTAGTGATTTTATCTCTCTCTGTACATTTAGCATATACTGCACAGGAATAGCATGATCTGATTGTTTCACTTTCACAGTCGTTATTCAGTGAAGGTGAGGTGGATGTCAATGAACAGTTCCCGAGACGGTGTCCTTTTAAACTCATTTAAAGTTTTAGTATATACTGCACGGAAACATAAGAAAGGCAAACTAAAACAAGATTTTTTTTTTAACTTACTTTTATATATTTGCCGCTACCCACTGAAACAGATTGTTTATTCAGGAAAACAGGTACAAAATAAGTAAGTTAGTCTGTAAAATCTTGTGTGTGTGTGTGTGTGTGTGTGTGTGTGTATATATATATATATACATACATAGTAGAGTCATATGGTTTTGGAAAATGACCCAAATTTTATTATTATTAATATTAAAAAATTTTTGGCTTCCTGTACTCCAGTGCACTGAAGTCGAAATTGTGGATTGTCACCTTTAATTTGAGTGTTTGGACAGTTATGAGTTGAACCATGTTGGAATTCCAACACTTTTCATAAGCACTCTTCACATTTCTCTGGCTCAAACAGAACTGAACAGTTGACTGCTGAGTTGTTTTTGGCTGACTGTGTGTCGTTTTATTACTGCATGATGCACAAATGTGCCGTTGGTATCTTGAGTTTGTTACTGTTTATGCTTGAACATGAGGACCAGTGACATATGGATTCTAGTTAAGTAGGTCATCCTGAGGAAGACAAATCCAAACAAATCAACTGGAGACAGACAAACCAATAGACATGCCAAAGCAAACTGTTTGCAACAACAATCACTTTTTTTAAGAAGTGAAAATGCTCTTGAGTTTCTGGCCAAGGAGCGTTGCAGGAGTTAATGGATCAAAACTACTTTCGATCATTAAGAAAAATGTTGAAATAATGACAAGAAGCACTCCTTGATTTGAACAGAGACTCGTCACTGACTAACACACAGAGATGTTACAGCAGATTGATGCATACTCATAGAAACTAATGTATAGATTTAGGCACTGCATATGATTTACTTGACAAGTTTTTCGAGGGAATTCTCAAACCCCTTACACGTATCCTACGTGTATCAAGATTAATTTATTTTGTAATAACTTGTTTATAGAAGGGAATAAAAATGAGGTAACCAAACACTCGACATATAAAGTACACCATTTAGAAACCATTGGTTTAGAGAACATTTCACTAACACAAGAATATAATTGGTTGTTTATTTATTTCATGTCATTGGTGATGACGTCACATCAAATGACCAAACTATTATACGTCTCCTGTTCTCCATATTACTCTTCCAGAAAAATTTTCTTAGGTTTTTCTTTTTTCGAGATATAAAATTTTCAACGAATAACACAGGGTTCCCATGTGTACATGTACCCTAGAGGGACGGACATACATCCACTATAGGTTTTTCTTGACGTTCCAAAAGCAACTCTATGGTTAGACACTTTTTCCTTATCGATGGTGCTCCGCTCACATGAACTTGTGGGCTCTTTGGTCATCCCTAAAGGGAAACCTTGAAAATGGTCTGTGCAAAAACCTTACAACAGCGTGTTTCCTAATTAAAAATGGGTCCAAGGAGAACCATTTTATGGTGCAAAGAACCCTTAATTACCCCTCTTTACCCCTTAATTATTCCTCTGTCTTTTTTGCTTTCTGTCTTAATTTTCCCCACTACAAGCTCTCCCATCATACATTAGTTACCAACTCAGGAGGGTGAAAGCTAATCGACTTCATCTGAGACACCTGAGGACCACCATCCTTCTCTTTTAAACTGCAGCTCATACTGTGTCCCATGACAGTGTAAAACACTTGAAGGAGTGGGTACTGTCTTCCCTACAAATACCCACGATTGGTTAAAACTGTAGTGAGTGTATTCCTCCCCCCAGACAGCATGGGCAATTTTGCTTCCTTGGTTCTGTCATCATTGGGATTTAAACTTGTGACCCTAACAGCAGTAGGGCAAATATTTCACCCCAGATGCTTAAGAAGCTTTTTTTCAAATAATATAGGCATCGGATAAACAACAGGGTCAGGCTGGAGATTAATTGCATTTTATATTTAAAGAATTTAAATAAATGTAATTTAATTATCCACCTGAAATCAGGAAAGCTATGAACACACTTATATTAGCTAACCACTGTCCACAGAGTTTAATGTTCTTAAAGGGCTAAAATGAGCATGTATTTCACTGAACGAAAGCACAAAATCTCTCAGTATGACTGCATTACAGACCTGGCAGAGCATCCCCAAGGAAGATGTCCAGTTTCTGGTGATGTCTATTACAGTCATCAATTGCAAGGGATTTTCAAACAAGTACTACACTCGACAGGTTTATGTAAGATTAGACTGCTTTTGGTCCTCTGGCAGAGAATGGATGATGTATAAAAATGGCCGTGTTTCCTACATGGTTTACTTAGTATACATGTAAATCTCTTTAATTACATCTGATGGTCTGTACTTTTTCCTTACTGTGATTATTTCATGTCAAATCTGCAGAAGCTCAGAGCTAAAACAACAAAAACCATGCCATTACTCAATTACTTACAGACTGTACTGTTAAATGATGTGATGTGATGTTCAGGCCAGTGCAAACACACACTGACTTATTCCCGTAACCCTGTGTTCCCGATCTGCTCTTTAGAAACGCAGACACACAAACGGTACAGCCTTTTTTTCCTTTTCTGAGTGTGATTCCCATGGCGAGAAACAAAAATAGCTGTGAAAAATATCGGTATTGTTCTGGTGGCAGCATCCTTGCTACCTTATTGATGTTAGAGGTCTAAAGCAGGGCCTGGCAGGAGGCAGGAGAGCACAGAGCAGCTTGTGTCCTCTGCCTTCTGTCTGTATATCTTGGAGATAGAGACAGTTTGGTTATTAGGCCTGAGACCCACTGCGGTTTATTTTTCTGGACTTCTTCCACATCTCGGTCCACATCAGGTCTCTTCATCCTGTCCAATTTTTTTTTTCTGTGCCTCTTCTCCATCTTCATCTTTCCTTTTCATCTCTGTTTGCTATAGTTAGATTCTCTCTCCTCCTATCTTGGTCTTGCTCCCAGCCAGTGGCTTCTCAGGGACGCTCAGCTGCACAAGACCTTGTCTGGCAGTGTGAATACTGCATGCACTTATGATATTTCACTCCTATATGGTTTTCCTAGTGTTTGTACTTTATAGCGGTCTGGACAGTGTATTGGTCATAAGTAGTAAATTGGAAAAGTGGAGGATTTAGGGGGATTGTGCAAAAATCAGCAATGGCTGGATTTATGTACAATGTAGGTATGTATTTATTTATGTACACATCTTTAGTTCTGGGGTTCTGGTCATTAAAGCCCCTTTCACAAGCAGCCTGCAAATTTTTTATCTTACGAATTTGACAGGGCTACGATAGAGGGGACTGGCAGAGATTTGGAAAAGGTGGATTTAAAAAATTTGTTGTTGCGTTCACATGTAAACTATGTTGTACATCCGTTGAGGGGAAAACACATCTGGTCTGTAAATGTCAAACTCAATGATGTTCATATGAAATCCATATGATTGTTACAAAAAAATCCTTGCAAAATATTTCTGAGGTTGGTCACGTTACATGACGTACGTACACTCAACTCTTAAAAATGTTGTGGGTTTAATGTAGGGCATCATAGAACTATTGTATGTATATCATAACACAGCCATATGACAGTATAGGGCATCACTCAGCATACTTAGGTAACGGACCTGACGTTAAGACTTGCACATGAGATGGATTTTTTTTTTTTACATGTTCAAAACTCAGTTCAAAAGAGTCTAGAGGGGCATTTTCTGTCACACTCCCACAAACACCCAATTTTCTGTCATGGACCTGTTGTATACCGAGTGTGTGATGTATGTGACAGGTTTAAGAGCAATGATGGGTCACTCTTGGTCAAAACCATGGCTTAGTTATGTTTGGGTCAAATGTCAGTTCATCAGTGATGCATAAGTCAAAGGTTAAGTAGCGCCGACAAGGGAAAGCTTACAGATTGTTTGGCAGGGGGGCTTGTGTTACTACAGTGCATGTTGTAGTATATGGAAATAAAACTAGATATTGGAATAAAGCAGGGTTTATATTATTGTTATTATCAAAATAGTGTTCCTTCATGGTAAAGTTACTTGATGGAATTTTTTTCTTATTATTTAAAAAGGTGACATTCCATGTCCCAAAAGCCAGAGTCAGTAGCCGAGGATCCATCTGACAGAACCCTTCGGCTGCCACCCAGCTTACACTGCACCTAACCCTCATAGCCCCTCCCACAGGTGGTGAATCCATTGGAGGGCGGACCCATGTCTCCTCTTCAGGCTGGGCCCAGCCGGGCTCCATGGGCAGACGCCCAACCACCAGGCGCTTGCCTTCGAGCCCCTGCCCCAGGCCTGGTTCCAGGGAGGACCCCGGTAACCTGTGTCTGGGCAAGGGAAACTGAGTCCTTCCACTCATTTCGCTCATAGGGGTCTTCTGAACTGCACTTAGACTGGACATTCACCTAGGACCTGTTTGCCTTGGGTGACCCTACCAGGGGTATAATGCCCCCTACAAACATAGTTCCCAAGATCATTAGGACACGCAAACCCCTCCACAACGACAAGGTGGTGATCCAAGGAGGGGTACCCTCACCTATGGTCACAAGCTTTGGGTAGTGCCCGAAAGAACAAGATCACGGATAGAAGCGGCTGAAATGAGCTTCCTTCGCAGGGTGGTGGGGCTCTCAATCAGAGATAGGGTGAGAAATTCGGTCATCCGGGAGGAGCTTGGAGTAGAAACGCTGCACCTCCACGTTGAGAGGAGCGCATCTGATTAAAATGCCTCCTGAACGCCTCCCAGGTGTGGTTTTTCGGGCATGTCCAACTGGGAAGAGACCCCGGGGTTTATCCCGGAACACGCTGGAGGGACTAGGTACCTTGGCTGGTCTGGGAACACCTCAGTGTACCCCCGGAAGAGCTGGAGGAAGTGGCTGGGCAGAAAGATCTGGACCTCACTGATTAGGCTGCTGCCCCCGCAGCCTGACTCCGGATTAAGTGGAAGAAGATGAGAATGAACGAGAATGAGAATTATTTAAAAAGCACATCTAAAAATGAACATGAGATAGGTAAAACATGCATTGTGGGATTTGTATATTTAAGATGGAGAAACACACTGCAATTTGTGCACTGGTTTTCATTCCTTCCTTCCTTTCTGCCTTCCTGGCTGCACCTTTATGATCATGGAAGAACCTTACTTGAATGAAGAGATTTACAGTCTGCCAGCAGCTGAGCTTCACGTGTCTGTCCAGTGTCTGTGATCAGAACAAAACAGCCGCTTTTCTTTAACAGTGTTCTGAGAGAAAGAGTGAGAGTGAGGGCTTTTTCTGAGTCTTTTATCTGATAGCTCCAGTCTCTGTTCTTTGATCTTGTCGATGCCAAGCCACAGTCCACATCCAGATGGAGAGATAAGAGCAAAAGACTGCGAATGCCATGAAATAGAGAAGGTGGCAAAGAAGAAAACATGTCTGTGGTGTTGCTTAGCATTACATAATCTCATCCCCCAATGTAGACTTTGAAGAGGTATTGTCATTAAGGTTTATGGATCATCATGCAATTGTGCCTTCTGACCTCCATCAGGCAGCATGAGGCTGCTGGGACTGTGAGAGGACAGAGCTAGAGCAGCCAAAACTGTCAACAGACTCTCACATCTTTTCTCATACAAATTCCTCTAAGGAATTGCTCTGGCCTCAACACTGTTTTCCCACAAATCACTTCTTTCAGTCGATCGGGTCAGTTTCCCTCATAGTCGCTGCTTTTGTACATAAAACTGAAATGTTCAGGTTAAACACAAGCCCTCATTTAGTTGTGCTCCTGCTGGGGTCACTGTCTGAGAAAGGTGTTGACACTTATGATTCTCCTGAGAGAAGGAGGTAAAGAAGGAGGAAAGGAGGATTGGGCTGAAAGAACAAGGGAGGAAGGGTTGAGCAACAGCACCTCCCAAACAAGCCAGGTGCACGGTTGGAAAGGTTCAGTGTTTCCCGGCGGAGGAATCTGTTGAGGGTTGTTGCTCCCACACCGGACGCAGGAGACTCTGAGTTTCAACCAGCGTTTTCAAAGATCTGTATCTCAGGTTTTGGGTGTCGGAAGACCACTGCAACCTGAATGAATTCATATAGTTTTCGGTAACCTGGTTACAGAGTTAGTGTGGTGTCTCAGAGGGGCTTGATTGTTTATGATTATGAGCTACACCAGGCCTTAAGGGTGTGCTTCTCATTCACATGTGTTTTGTTTTGTTTGGGTCTGTTGTGGTGCGGGTTTTTTCCTGTAGTATTTTGATGAGCCAGCATTTATTCCAGGTTCATGCTGAACTGGTTATACGGCATCTTTAAATGTTGTGTGTATTTATTCCATCCATGTCCAGCTTCAATGATGTCACTGCTCTTTTTGACTGGTATGCTTGTGTATGAATGCTGAATGGGGGGATGTCTTTGTGAGCCAGCAATTCAGGTTTCCTCTGTGTTAACATTAAAACCAGATGTTTTGCATTTGACCAGGGTAAGTACCTGCTTATGAACTTGAATTCTTTTGGATTTAACCTGGGATTCAGTTGCTGCCATAAGTGAACCTCTGGAGTGCTACCCTCTAGACCCTCAATTAATTTACCTGTCTTCCCAGTGGTGTCATGAGGCAAAGATGGTAGTGCAAAGCTTTTCTTGACTTAGGAAAAATCTAACTGGCAACAGCAGAGCTCATGTTTCATCATGGAGTGTGTGTGATGTTTAGCTTCTAATGGAGCGCTTCATATTTTAAAGTGGCAGTGGATCAAGGTCAGCTGCGGTTTTACACAAGCGAGGACACTGATGGGATCAGAAGGTTTTACTCAAACATACTCAGGAGATCACATTAATACAGTAGGGCTTTAGGGGAAGTGTGTGCTGACTTGATAAAGACAGCGATTGAGAATATAATTTGTGCATAGATGCATACTGGTTCATGAGCAGTTCCAATTTTGCTCATTTAAGTATGCAGTCGAGTTTGTGTTTGCTTGGCGAAATCAGAGAGCTGAAGGAACCTGATGCCCCTGCTTGAGTACAGTGCTCTGGGCAGGCGATTGGAGCCTGGCTCCTTAGGCTTATGAGTAAAGGACTCCAGATGTCTCTGGTACAGTTTCTGTGTGTGTCTGTTCCAGAGTGCTATGCAGCCAGCTGGCCCCAAAGCTACACACTTATGGGAGCCAAAGAAAGAGATGCAAACACACTCTATCTTTCTCTCACTGCTTCATTAATGACAACACGGTCTGGCTGTCTCTGCCTGTTGACATGAGTGGAGAAAATGATGATGGAGGCAGTGCTTGTCAAGCATCTTTTGTTTCCTGTCCAGTTGGTGAAAGCGATAAGGCTTGAGGAGTGACATGCTGTAAAATCACCACAGATCAAAAATAACCAAGGTGCTTAATATTTACGTATGGTGCCATGCGTAATTCTTCATAAGAAACAACATTAGAGACAAGATTTATTTACAGTCAAATGACTTGAATCTGACCCTAATATCTCTTTCTGTGTGACGGTGGTAGAATTTATACTTTCTACTGCATACCAGGAACACCCCACAAGACCTGCTGTTTTGGAGATGAACAGACCTAGTCACTCAGTCACCACAATATGGCCCTTCTCAAAGTCACTTACATCAGACATAACAGAGATAATCAATGTTATTGACTCTAAAAAAAAAATTAAAATACACACACGCGCGTAAAATCAGGGCCTTGCTGTATCCTTTACTGTATCAAATTAAGACTGCATGCACTTCACAGCTAATACTAATGCGACACACACACACACACACACACACACACACACACACACACACACACACACACAAAACTACTCAAAACAATTTAAGGAACTTGTGCGTTTAGATTATTGTTTTGGTGGTTTCTGCTCACTTTTTGATGTGTTTAAATTCACAAAGCCACAATAAGAAGAAAAGACCCAGAATGACCCTATATAAGGGCTGCAGACCTATTACCATTCTGTTCAGTTTACAGGGATACTGTCCTTGAACCTACTGTGAGACCATTCGCAGCTGCAATGGGTGAAAATTTAATTTTTATGCAGGACAATGTTCGTCCCCACGCTGCCAGAATTAGTATTGAGTTTTTGAATGAAGAGGGAATCGAGGTTTTGGACTGACCTGCAAGATCTCCTGACCTCAACCCTATTGAGCATGCTTGGGATATCCTTGGGAGACGTGTTACCCAGCGACCAAACCCTCCAGTGACCTTAGATGTATTGAGGAATGCTCTGGTTGCTGAATGAGCAGCTATAGGTCAGGATCAGATCCGGAGACTGATCCAGAGAATGAACAGTCCCTGCAGGGAGTGTATAAATGCACGAGGAGGACATACCAGTTATTAAAATGTAAATACAATTGTAAATGAATTACTTTTCCGTGGTTTATTTTAATTATATTGTGTGTGCCCTTTCTAAGCCTTTTTCATGTTTCTCATCAAATTTGTCATTTTTGAGCATATCAGGAGCAATAGTGTGTAAAAATGTATGTCATACTTAGCTGTACCCATACCCACACAGAAATAGTACATTTATCCCAGTTTACATACTTTTGACAGCATTTCATTAAAAAAATTGTACTCGTTCCTTAAATAATTTTGAGTAGTATAAGTATATAAAATATAAGGGCGACACTGTGGCGTAGTGGTTAGTAGTCGTTAGTGTAGTGTTCCTCCTCACAACAAAAAGGTCCTGGGTTCGAGTCTCCGGCTTCGCGAAGGTATTTCTATGTGGGGTTTGCATGTTTAACTGTGTCCTCCGTGTAGCTCTTGTTTCCTCCCACAGTACAAAAATATGCACATTAGGCTAATTGGCTGTTCCAAATTGCCCCTAGATGTAAGTGTGAGTATGAATGGTTGTGTGTGTTGCTCTGCAATGGACTGGCGAGCTGTTCAGGGTCTACACCGCCTTCGCGCAGAGGCCCTGCAACCCTAATGGGATTAAGTGGTTTAGTGAATAAATTAAATTTATATATGTGTGTGTGTATGTGTGTGTGTGTGTGTGTATATATA
>JBCNYH010000007.1:17853326-17877034 GCA_039654325.1 Tandanus tandanus | reverse complement strand
CACACACACACACACACACACACACACACACACACACACACACACACACACACACACACACACACACACACAGTTTCCATATCAGTGTGATTATTTTTCTGGTCTGCTGTGCATGAGTGAATGATTGTCTGCATGCATGCCTGTCAGTGGAGGGATAAACTCATGATATATGTGTTGTAAAGGGGGTGAACACTAGTGGTGTAACAATGCACTCAAGTCATAATTCAGTTTGATTCACAATACTGGCTTCACAGTTCAAGATTCAGTTTGTATCTCCGTATGTTTTGACCAAAATTTAAATGAAAAACGATTTGAACTGAAGCAATAAAAAAAACAATATGCATCCTTTTCTCTGTATAAAATGAATTCTTGCAACAAACAGAGGAACCCATGTTACACTGGATGCAAATGTCTTTGACAGTTTGCGCACGATGACGATGCCATTTTCCCATCCAGTGCCAATGTTGCTAAAATAATAAATGTACATGGACCCATCTGTCGATCTGACAGTGGGGAATTACTATTGATCAATAAAAATCTGGTCACAAATTTCACTTTTATTATTATCAAGATATTCATTACAGAAATAACTCTTTTTAAGTGAAATCACATGGGCAGGGAACCATATCATTGGTAATGTGTGTGTTCATTGCGCTGTAGGATGCACAGATTGGGAACTTTGTTGTTCAAACAGTATAACTGCATTAGATATAAATAATACAATACAGATTGGCCCAGAGTGGGACTACCTAGTGGTAGACAGGCAGGCTTAAAGCAGAAAAGTTTTTCATTTTGGAAAGGAAGCCATGCTCCGAAGATGGAAGAAGGCATCGAAGGGCTGCATGGTTTCCTCACCCAGTCTAGAACACCTCGAGACCATGCAACCCTGACATGGATGAGTCCCTGTTCACAAAGTGATGTTCATGATTTCCAAAGTGTGAATCACACATTTCCTTGATGCAAATTTTGCATCACAATGTGCTACAGTGTACTAAACCACCACTTGTTAATACACACCAGATCTTTTAAATCCTTTTATCTCTCCCTGTTAGTGTAATATGTGACAGAGTTAGACAGTACACTCTGGTTAACTCCTGGCAGCTTTCAGATGCACTGCTGGGGAGGTTGGCAGGATGTAACAGGCAAAGCTGATAGAGATTTTATTTTTTATTTTTTGGTGGCGATTCTGTCTGGGAAAATTTTGTGGATTGTAGTGTACACACACTCAATCTTTTACTTCTGTCTTTCTGGGGACATTTATTGATGTAATGCATTTCCTAGCCCCTTACCCTAACCTTAATCATAACAACTAAATGCTGAACCCCAACCTTTACCCTAACTGTGACCTAATTCAAACTGAAAACTTAAAACCAAGCGTTAATCTTCAAAAAGCCCTTTGAAAAAGTGAGAAACAGCCAAATGTCCTCACTTCCCAAAAATGTCCTCACTCTGTTGGTTAAAAAAAATTCCAGTTCTCATGTAACAAATACAATTACACACACACACACACACACACACACACACACACACACACACACACACACACATACTGTGATTAGAACTTTCCAAGTGTGTTTTCAGCCTCCATGTTGATCAGTGTGCACGCATGCAAGCATGCATGTAGTTATTTAAAATGCAGTTATAAAAAGAATCACATGATAGCAGAAAATAAATATTAGTATGTATTATATGGGAACAGTGGGACCTGATTCTGTTTGTACAAGCATTACATTTAAACACTGGTGTATATCAATGTTGTTCCTGTCTTTGTTGCCATGTTAGCACACTACTGAATGGCCTTCATAATATAAGCTGTATGAGTTGTCTCGCCTGGCATCTTTTCATTCAGACCTTTCACTCTGTGTATGTGTGCAGGTTTTGAGAGGGACTCAGCTCATTGCGGTGGCCTCTGCTGATGGAACGGGGACAGTGGAAGCGTCTCCTCTTCAGGCCAATGACATCCAAGTTCAGTACGTCCAGCTGGGCCCTGTGACTGACCATGCAGGAACTGTGCAAGTAAGGAACCACACACACACACACAGCCCAACAATCTTTTATGTAGGTAACAGTTAACTCTTCAGCTTAGCAGAATGGTAAGACAGCTTTGAACCACTCAGGATGGAGCTGGTCTGCTTTTTTTATATATACTTCCTGTAAATCCTGGCTTCCTTCCCACTGCTCTGGCTCCAGTGCAGAGGCTCTGCTAATTAGCACATCACGTTAGTTTGTTTTCATAGACTCTCTGTCTTATTCTTTCTATCGCTCTAACTCCCTGTATGTGAGGAAGTACTGTAATCATTTCCTTATGGTGACATTGCATAATATTATGCGTGCTTGGAATGTCCACCAAGGAATACAGTACATGTTGCTTTCAAGTTTTTGCTGGGCTCCATGAGGAAATTCTTCTTCTTCATGTAAAGAATGACATGCAGTCAGATTTCCACCAGTTCTGCCCACTGTCTGGATTCTTCTTTCTCTAAGCATTTGAAAGTATGTGATCATCCGAAAAACGGAATGCTCGAGGAGGAGAAAGTACTAATTAGTAGATGAGATTCTCTTTGGCATGGTTGGGAAGTTGAGGGGATTGCAGGCAATGTGGAAAGAAAGAGGAGGGAACTTGATTCCCTCTGGTGCCTTTAAAGTAGCCAGCCTAACGTTTTGGTGTCACTGTGGTCGGTATGTTTAAATGGTATTTGATTATGTTTAGGAGAGCAAAGTATAGAAACAAGGAACTGTGTGAAATTGTGAAACCCTTGCCAGGTGGTTTATGTGAATATCCATCCTTCTCTCCCACCAGGAACAGAGTGGATTCTTCTCAACCAATGGCATTATAAAACTGTTCTAACATCTTTCCCTCCTTGATGATTTGTGGCGTTGCGTTTTAGCTGGAATGCACTGAATTAAGCTAGGAATCTCTTAGCCACTCTCTACGCATCTGCTCTTTTTTTTTTTTTTTAAACATCTCACACACACTCTTATTTGTATTTTTTTTCCTTTGGTCTGTTTCTCCTTCAGTTTACAACCACCACATTTATTTACTGAATCCTTCCTTTATCTGTCCATTGGTCTCTGTAGCTGGGTTCCCATTCAAACACTTCACAAATTAATTACATTCTCAAAAATGTGGCAGAGATTCAGTCTAAATCTGGTTGTTAGTAATGGTATGTGAAATCCTTGAGGATAACATGGCAAGATTAAGGAGAAAAGTCTGTAGAGTCCATGGCATTTGTAAGAAATGAAAGAAACACCAAACACACATACTGTACACCTATCCACTATAACTATGTTTAATGGTTTACACATTTAGTCAAGCAGTACAAAACACATCATGACACTTTAAAGATTATAACCAAACAGTTGCATAAAAAAAAAATATAGACCTTACCGAAATAATAAAACATGATTATTACCTCATTTCCAAAGAACTTGAACAAATGACTGGTGGAGCGAACACAGGCAACCACTGACCCTTCGCGTGGCACCAACTGGAATATATAATATCAAATCCTCGTTGTTGTATAATAGGGCCTAATGTTAGGTTATGTAGCATGCTCTGTCTAACTTGAAGACGAAGTTTCAAGTTTGGAGTGCTTCTGTGATTAAAAAATACCATGCTGATAGACTCCAATCCTGAAAGGCTGAATGCTGTCATAAAATCAAAAGGGTTATTTATTTATTATTTATCTTAGTCTCATCACAAATCCCTGGCATTTTAACAGGGATGTACAGATTTATATATCCACTGTACCTACGCATGTACCTGTCTTTTTTTTTTTTTTTTTTTTTTTTTTTTTTAATTTATTTATTTTTTTAACTGCAATCTGTTTTTTTTTAAGAAACATAAAAGAGGTAGACCCCCACAAGTACTCTTTTTTCAGTTTAGTTGAACCTTTATTGACACGACTGTATGCTATATGATGCTGCAAGATTATTGGGAATGGAGTACACTCAACAATAACACCAATAATGGTCATACCACTAAAATTACCAAAATTAACACCAGCTGTACGATAACAACAACAATAGATGTTGTTACATACTTTATAGTGCGTATTGTTCTACATCCTTGCTCAAGGAAGTTCTGTACTTTATCAGATGTAGACCTCTGATTAAGGTTTGTGATTATAGCTTGGTGGTATTTGGATATTAACATAGTCTAAAGACTTTTTAAAAGTCAAGTTTTTATGCAGTGTGCACATACTCCCTCTGCCCTGAGCAGCCAGGTGTTTTAACATCTACCTTTTACAATAGTGAGGCTGTATACCCCGAACCTGTATCTGTGCTTTGGCTCTACAACAGTGAGTAGATACTGTGCCAATTAGTCCTCTGGGTTTGGAGCGTGATAGCACTCTGGCTAACTGTGGCTTTTAGTTTCATAATGGCCATGTTCCAAACAGGTGTCTTGTCTCTGTTTGATGCCAGTTGATGATTTTATTGGGTTGTTAAGCAGCGATGATCTGGGTGTGCTTTGTGTTACTGCCAGATACAGGGTAAGTGAAACTCTGAACCATCTGACTATGGGTACTATGTTCTAAAAATAATTGCTGGATCTGTCGTGCCTTAAAATGCAACATCTTCATGGAACTTGATTTGTCCTTATACTGTTTCTGGATGTAGGGTCTTCTGTATTTTATGGGAAAAAAATATAGTGGCATAGTGGTTAGTATGTCTGCCTCACAGCCAGAAGGTCCTGGGTACAAGACCCAGACTAGGGTGTTTCTGTTGGGTTTTGCTCCCTCTGCCCTGAGCAGCCAGGTGTTTTAACATCTACCTTTTACAATAGTGAGCATACAATAATTACGCATGGGTTTTCTTTTTGTCCCAATCCTGCATAATGCTAGTGTTTTCAAGTTCTGACATTGAGTATCCTATAAAAATTCAGGTGATGCTAAATTTAGGTGATCACACCTGATATCAGAACCTAATTATGGACAACCAGCTAGCCTTCTTGCCCATATTGTTATCCTGTATAGGTTTTGCAAGTTTCTCCTTTGCAACACCTGGAAAATCCAGCTGTTTCTATCTAAAGAGGCCAGTCAGATGCTTGTTTAGTGCCTTGTCATGTGCTAGTACATTTTGTTCTCGGAAGCTCTGCCCCTGCGTGCCATCTGACTCCTGCTGCAGATCTAACATACAGCTGTAAAATTTGTTTTCATCCACTTCAAGTTCCCCCACGCCACCCCTTTGGTGCATTCCCTTCACTAGCAGTGGAAGTGCCACCTACCTAAGGATACTTATCACACACTACTATGTACCACACTCCCTTCCAGTCTCTTGCATGTCTCGACTGGATCCGACATCCATCACGCTACAAGGAAGATCTGCGTTATGTCCTGGCACCCAGGTGATGGAATGAACTTCCACAGAATGTTTTTAACAGCTGAGATCCTGGCTGTCGTCAGACAAACCTAACTCTTCACTAAGCATTTGAATTAGCACTTAGAATTGATTTTCATGTTGGATTAACCCTCCTGCTTAACAGGATTTTAGCTCAGTAGTATTCTTAGTACCTGACATAGTGATCTAGTATGAGGATGTGTTTTTGATAAAGACTACAAAGAACGTCTGTAAATCATATCGGATAAGCGCTCCTGATAAATGTAAATCCGATAACCCATGCGCTGTGAGCAGCAGCAGCAGCAACAGAACTGGGTCATGAACATAGAGCAGGAGTTTTGTTTTCCTTTCCTATAAGGTGAGTCCAGGAAAAGCAGACGGATTAATCTGTACTGCTGGCTCATTAAAGTCAATGCTGAAAAATGTTCAAATGCATCTCTGTCCCTGTTGCACCACTTGTCTTCTCTCCCTTGTTCTGTTTTTGGCATCTGTGGCATTTGTTTACTCTTCCATTTTCCACTGTTTCTCTGTATTTCAAGGATTCTGGCTTTTTCCTCCAAACAAATATACACATCCTGTCCTGATCTGTTTATACAAAACTCTGCTCATATTGCTCTTAACAGGCTGCTGTCCAAGTGTTAAGCCTGGGTATGAAACTTTCCTGGCATCTTGTTTTTTCTCATATTTCATCTCTCCGCTCTCGTTCCTTTATCCCATTTCTCTTTCAATCCAATACACTCCCAGACTCGTTGGCTGATTTTCAACACTTAGCCTCCTATCATCTTTTTTTTCAGCATACTGTGCCAAGCCCAGAGGGCCAGTATATGGCAGACTTCATGACTAGCCTTGTTCACCAGATCAGACTGTCTATTTGTCCTGATTCTCACTCACAGCCAGGCTCTTCGTAAACCGATGCTCCTTCTTAGCTCAGAAGCGTGATTTCAGGCAGCATTGCATCACTGGGAGCATTTTATGATGACATGGGTTCACTGGAGAATGTGTTCTTGATTACCCCATGCATCGAGCTGTGCTTTCTTGGACCGTCTGGGTTTTATTGTAACTGTTGCTGTAATCATGTTTGTTTACACTTTGTGGCGATCTGGAAATGTGTTTAATGATTGATGATTATCAAAGCGATGGAAAGAAATCAACAAGCAAGTTGATTTAAATCAACAAGCTCAAAGCAAGTGAAGCTGGTGATCACGCGCCTATTCTTCAGCTCTTTTGTTAAAGTTTGCTCTAACCTCACAGGAGGTAATTAATCAAAGTGGTTATTGTGGGATCATAAAATTGGTGTGGTTGCATGAATTTTGGAAAGGTCACCGTGTATCGTTTCATATCTAGGTGTCCATTTTCACTGTCCGATTTATTCTTGCATTATAACACATTAAACAGTGATAAGGCCATTTTCAGCCTCTTCTTCATGACTGACAGATTCATCATAGAGAGAAAGCAATCAGGAAACACTGCTGGTTTTGCTTAAAACAGCTACACAGATTTTTCAACTAATTATCATGCCTTCATAGTGTGTCAGATTTTTAGATTTTCTACCCGAATGAGACCTTGACATTCCCCTGACTGTCGTAAAGTCAGTGGTTTTTACTAAGCTCCACGCTGTGTGAAGGGCAGAGTGAGAATTATGAGAATTGCGATCTCATACCCAACATGTGGTAGTGATTAGTGAGTTATTGAAAAATTACTCAATTTTTTTACTCACTTTTTATTTATGTGTTTATTCAACCCAACCTTTACTTTGCCTTTTTAATATAAAAAGTTTCCATAAATGATACTGGAGGAAAAAAAGTGGGCGGATCCAAGTAAAAGAAACATTTCCAGGCAGGAAAGGCTGTTCTGTGTACAGCTCAGATGAATCTTGACAAATTGGATGCTGTTAACAACTTTCTATAATGGGGTCACACGCCAGTGCCGGACAGAACAGCTGAGCTGTAAACTGAAGCATCAACCACACACGAAGAGGTGAGCGAGAAGCAACCATGTAGTCACTGAAAGCCTGTGAAATGAGAGCTGAAAGGCAAAATTTTCCCAAATGACGCAAAGTGGGTGGGTAACGAGTTCAACGGAGCTGAACTTTTCTATGACACGATTCAAGCATTTACCAATCAGAGCTTAAAGATACCTTTGATTGACAGATGCAGCCAAACGCTAGGTTCTCCAAAACATTTTTCGTAGGGAAACAATGAACTCGAGATAAATTGTTTTGCCTACATCAACATGTAAGAGCAGCTCATTAGTGCTGTGTCTAAATATCCTGTGCTTTATGATTGTAGAACTTTTAAAGGGATAACAACCGGAAATGTGATTATTGGGTTCATGTTTCCAAAACGGTTGTAATTTTCCAAGAGATATATATTTATTATATATGTTTAACTGTTCTCGGTTAATCATGTACAGGAGTCTCTATACTTACCGTGCTATAACAATAATAATAAGCTATTTGTTATGATAATATAAAATAATATAAGCTAATGATAATATAAGCTATTTATTAGTGAACTAGCTAGATATTGCTCAGAAAAGCTACACTTATTGTGGGGAACTAGCTGTTCACTGCTTACAATTTTACTTGGAAACACTCGAAAGGGTTACCTAGGCCAACAGAGCTGGCGACTAGTGAGATTGGCTTGTGTCGCGAGGTGATTCGCATGTTGCTTGAATCACTTGTTGCCATGGACATGTGTGCGTGTGTGTCAGTGTGATAATTCCTTTAGGCTTCATCAGCATTTTGTACGATTATAAATGTTTGACTGTCAGGAGGTTCTACAGACCCTTTTTTGTGGTAACATGGCAGGTTGATTGTTAGTATGGAGGCAAAAGGTTAATTGGAGGCATGTTTAATAATAAAATGAATGATGCAAGAAGTTTTCAAAATATCTATAGCCTTTATGTATATAACCTATCCTACACACTTCTGTGTGCTGTCTTTTGAGGTGGGGTAGGGTGGGGTGTCAAAATAGGCCAAAAAAAAAAAGCGATCTACATTTTTATTGCATACCTTTCTTGCCTGAGCAAGAAACAAGCTACGAGCAGGCATCTTTGGCTTCAGGCAATCTGAAGAACAGATTGGACCGAACAGATCATCAGGAATTCCTGTGTACATTGCATGTCCTTTACATGGACACAAAGTACATCATTGTACACATATACTACCTTGTATGCCTTCAACTTTTTTGTTTGAACACAAGCTTGGTTTTTCCAACAGTAGCTGTCTATATCAGGCCGGTTGAAACTAGGCCAGCGTGTCACATTGTCAAGTCATTCATTCAGTGCATACGATTCAGGTAATTTTATGATGTTGATTTGATTTTTTTTTCACAACCTTTGAATCCAGCTGACACTAAAATATCCAACATTGAAACATTGCAAACAATCTAGTTTTGTCTCTTTTACTTTCTTTGGCTTTCTACCTCCACTCTATCCTGGCACATGACAACACCAGTGTTTACAAACATTCATTCATTCATTTTCTCAACCGCTTAATCCTAATTAGGGTCACGGGGAGGCTGGCGCCCATCTCGGCCGACTCTGGGCGAGGGCAGAGTACACCCTGTACAGCTCGCCAGGTCATCGCAGTGTTTACAAACAGAAAAAAGTTATATATGATGGTTCCCAAATATTACTGATGCTCTCTAAGAACCAATTCAGAACTAAATTTTCTTCTTAAAAAGTGTTTTTTAATATAATATAAATGAAGGCACTACCATATCCACTGTATTATATGAGCCCTGATTTCATTCCTAGTGCTTTAAATGTCCCAGACATAGCATGAGAGCTGTCATTTGATATTGTATTTCCTTACAAAACAGGAAGTCAGGGATAAGGATCCTGATTGTCACTAGTGTGTGTGATATATGCTACATTTTCTTTCCAATGTAAACAGACTCAGCAGTGGCTTAGCAAGTCAGCTAAATAAGAGGCCACCAGTTAAATCAAACTTGTTGACACTGATTTAGTCATATTCAATATCCTAGAGCTTAGACTGCCAGCCACCATCCATTGGATTGGTGCCGGCCTAGGGCCATTTGTAACCAACCTAGAGCAGTTTTTAGGCTACCTGCTGTTTATTTAAGAAACAAGCTTTTTGGATTTGGGGGAAAAAAAGTTTTTTTATGCCTCTGCGTCCACATTAAACCTTGCACTAATGCCCACCTTTACTTAAGCATGAACTGATTAGATTTTGGAGGTCAAAGGTCAATGTCACTGTGGCCTTGTGTGTGCTGTTCTTGTGCACAGAGCGTATGACCACCAGATGGTAATTCTAGTTTCTTTTAAAACTCTCTCTCTCTCTCTCTCTCTCTCTCTCTCTCTCTCTCTCTCTCTCTCTGTCTCCCCTTCTCTCTCTGTCCGTTTCATGCTCTCACTCTCATGCTTACACACACATGCACACAAAAAACAACTAATGTGTGTAGATGTGTCCGAATACACCCTTAGTAACTGTGTCCTAGTTAGTGCAGCCCTCGACAGTTGTGCATCTTTGAAGAAAGATCATGCTATTGGAGGACAATGAGTACAAACATAATCACATGTACACTTTACCCATCTTCTCAAAACACGCTCCTTCTTCGGAAGGGGAATAACGTGCAGGAAGCAGCACTACATTAATATACATGAGCTGTTTTTGATGCTTCTCTGCTGTCCGACCCAATTTGTTGGGAGTTTTTAAAGATAATAAACTGTTAATTGTCTTCAATGTCAAAAGACTCAGAGAGTACATTTGCTCTGAAACAAAACATTGCTTTCATCAGGACTTGAAGTCAGAGTTCTCATCACTGCCCTCTTGTGGAACAGTAACAGTTCATTACTGAGTGCTTGAATGACATGGGACAGAGTACTTGGCAGACAAATCGTATCCGTTGAACGTTGTTTGGTCAAAACAGCCATGTTTTTGGGCTATGGCACATAAGGGACTGATGTAGTGTGGGCTGTTGCATTCACAGCTGTGTGCTGTGAGTGTGTGTGAAAGAGAGAGAGAGAGGGGTTTTGTGTGTGCCTGGGCCATGTCCTTGAGTGACATTGCCTCTTCATGTTGTGCAGGTGTACAGTCTCTTGGCAAGTGAGAGAGGAAGGAATGACTCACTCAACATGCTCGGCTCTCAGATGTGACTCATCGTAGTCCCTCGTGCTCTAACGCACACACTGTTTTTATTTGGTGGTTGACAGAGATAAAGTATAGCCTTAATCCAACCCCTCTGCAGTTCAGATTGGTTCAGTAGTTCATTATTGCTAGGGCTCTCAAATACCGCAGCACAGATTGATTTAAGTTCATAACAGTAGTGTTAACAGTGATCAAAGCAAATAAACACGGTATTAATGCAGTGTGATAACAGTTTAAAATGTGTAAGTGATGAAAATATTGTTTTAATTCAATACATTTATGTGTCATGGTGTGTCTTTTCCTGCCTTTTTAATCTGCTTTTATTTTTGTATTTTTGTATTTTTTTTGCTTCAGTTACTTTATCTTCTTTGCTAATCTTGTCACCTACTCATCTGTTTTCATCTCAACCGGTTTCTCTTTCTTTGTGTCTCTTCAGGCTGAGGCATTAGGCTCTGCGCTGCAGGCAGAGATGGATGTAAAGGAGGCTATACAGATCCAGCAAGGTGCGAATGGAGAAGTGGTCCAGATTCAGATGCCTGTCAACACAGTGGGCACCTGAGACACCCGCTCATGCACTCTCTCTCAAACACAAGACTCCTTATCGTAAACCCAGATGCATCATTTTAATTGTGCAGCAGGAGCACCTGAGATCCACACACAGAAAAGGAGAGAGAGAGAGAGAGAGAGAGAGAGAGAGAGAGAGATAAAGACTGATATGTGCCAGTGCTCAAACTCAAAACATGGGTTAAGAGAGAGTCTTAGTTTAAACAAATCATGTAATTCGTTTAGGGTCAACCAGAGTATTGGCAATCTCCTGACTGTGAAAGTGGCCAGTCAGCTTATTAACACAAAAGTAATGTTGGCTGTAGTGCAGGTTTGTCAACGCTGCCTGTGATACAGGCTGTGACCCAGCTGAGTACACGAGAAAGGAGGTAACCTCCCTCCCCCGCGGCATCTGCGCTCCATCACTACGGCAGCTTCATTGTGCAAGATGAGTTTATTTAATTACAGCTTAAAGGAGTCTGTCTAGCTGTTGGGTTTGCAGCTTCAGCTAATCTCCTCCCAATTACAACAAAGTACCAGCCTGCAAAAAATGAAGTTTGCGGATGAAGGAGGTTCTGCTTTTCATGCTGCCTCCGAGGTTCTGGTTTCCTAATCAGCTGGAGCATCTACTGCATAATCATATTGTTTTGTTAAAAAATAATGTGTCTCCACCCCCCCTTCCCCCATTTTTATTTGTTTGCTATCATTGTTTGGCCTTCAGTTTTCATAATGGTTAGCCATTAAAGTAGATTGTAAGTTTCTTGTGATAAAAATATATATATTAAGCAGAAATGTTTATGATGAATTTTTTAAAAGCATATTATGATCCATCCTGTAGACAAGAAACATTAAATTGTATTTGGCATTGGTAATAATCACTCCAAGGTACAACACAATACATGGTGTGTTGAATAGATTTTCCACACTTTATACTGGTACAAACTGGAAATTAAATGGGATTAAATATATCATGAATTTTAGTTCTGGTGCAAGCAGTCTCTACCAAAACTCACATAATTAGTTGAATTGAGTTGAACTCTGTACAATGAAAGGATCATATGATCCCAGTGGAAATAGCCTAGAATGTACATGAAGACCCCAGAGTTTGTCAAAGAACATATTCTATCCAAACAGTGGCCCATGACAGAGGTTGGATTAGTAGTTCCTGGTCTTTCTGTGTGGAGTTTGCATGCTTTCCCTATATTGGTTTTTCCGAATACTCCGGTTTCATCCCACAATCCAGAGACATGCACTTTAGGTCGAATGGCTACTCTAAATTGTCTATGGGTGTGGGTGTGAATGGATGTTTGTGTCAGTGTTAACCCTGCAATACACTGATGACCGTTTCAAGATGTACCCCGAATCTCACGCAAAACCATCTGGATATAAATAAAGGGTGGATGGACAGATGAGTATTTTATAAAATTATCTTCACATGTTACACTGCACATCCTATGTTACTCTGTTATTAAGACATGGAAAGAATATGGCATTTCTGCAACTCTGTCTTGACAAAGCTGTCCACCAAAGGTCAGTAACCAAGTGAGGACAAGATTAGCTGCTCAAAAAGCAACCAAAAGGCCAAAGGTGCCACTAAAAATAATGTTCACCATACTTCAATATGTGTACATTCTCCTCAGAGTAATGAGCTGTGTTGGGTTTCCACCACTTGTTGGACTTTGTGCAAAGGTCAATCCATTCAGTTGTGGTCTCATCAGAAGAAAGATGCACGGGTTTGCTAAGGCTCCATCAAACTGCGCTGTAGGAGTACACTGTATCGAATTGTGTGTATGACTTGATCCAAAGGGAATAAATGACTGCTGTTGCCACGTACTTGTTCTGCATATGTTTTGGTTCGCAATGTCTACAGTAGCTGCCAGATGAAATTCTGAAGAAAGCAGAAACAAAGATTTCCTTTTACACATTGTCTTTTTACAGATGTGGCTCATGACGCTGTGGTGAGTTGAGTTAAAAGTGCTTTGTGCTCTATACGAAGCAAGAGCTGGCTTTACTGCCAGTGCTGTCACTGATATTAAAATACATGATCAGTAATTCAGAGGCCTGTGGTCTAACGGGTGATATTGCAGTGTTGCATGTTTTGTAGTGTTGTGGCTGTTTGCTGTTAGAAGAGCAGTCTGTTTTCTGTTAATTTTATATTCTAGGGAACGGGTGTGTTCAAGGATAAAGTACTTCCTTAAGGTCACCACACGTTTTCTCATCACATCTCAAGACACAGTGACCAAACTGAGCTTCCCTTCCTGATATAATGCTTCTGTGTGTGTGTGTGTGTGTGTGTGTGTGTGTGTGTGTGTGTGTGTGTGTGTGTGTGCTCCAGATTTGGGGGAGTGAATCTCTGGTGATGGGTAGCAGGAAGACTGGGGGAGAGAGAGATAAAGAGTCCTTTTGGAGCTCTGCTGCAGTTCCCACACATTCTGTGATGTAATGGTGTATTTTGGAGTGCTTGCAAGAAGCAAGGCGTACAAACACTGATAAACCCAATCCTCTTTTTTTTCTTGTTTTCTCTCCGTCTCTGTGTGTCTATAAACCACTATTTTAAGCTCCCATCCTCTATCTTTCCAGCACTTTAACACAACCCCTCTTTCTCTGATTTCTGCTCTTTTGCTCTCTCTTTCCCCTCATCCGTTTTATCTGTCTGTCTGTCTCTCTTCCTCTCCTCTGTCTTTGTTTTACTATCAGTCTGTTTGGGGTAGTCTTGGCAACGCTGGAGCTGCAGAAACCCCTCGCCATTGCACCCCATCCCTCTTGCTTCGCCTGACTCATCTGCTTCTTATGGGACCTGGCTGTCCTCTCTGCACTTTATTTTTTTCTAAGAAAGAAAGCTAAAAACTTCTATTTGCAGTGGCCTAGTTTCTTCAGATTTTACAACTTGGGCCCAGCACCAAGGACTGCTCTTCCATGTTGTCATGAAAATGTTTCTCAGAGGCTGTGGAAAAAAAGGTCAGGATAGTAAAGGAGTACTAGGTTTTAAGAGATAGATTGATACGAAGAGGAGGAGTTGAATAGTTTTTCACCTCTCTCAGGCCTGTCTTCATGCCCACTCTTAAGTGTTCTCTCCTTAGCATCAGCTAGGCTACAGCAAGTGCCCTTTACTCCCTTCTTGCCTCCCTCACAGCTGCTCATCACCTTCAGCTTGGGTTCTCATGGTTTGCTTATCCACCCTCCCCTCTCTTTTCCCTTTTGCTTTTTACAAGCCTGGAAGGGTTATGCAGGAATACATTAAGTGGAGTGGAGCATTTTTGAATCAGACTGAAGCTGTTTAAGAGGTCCAACCGATAAATAAAAATGCTTATTTTTATAAATGTTGCCCAGTGGGTATAAATCATCACTTGTAAAACTGCTGAAGAAAAAAGCAGAGATAAAGAGAACATAGCATCAATCTGACTTGAGGACACCATCTGTCAAAAATACTAGTGATTTATGGATACCACCATGTCTGAATTAAACCCTTGGTATTATTAAGCCTCTGCCGTGGTGGTGTAAGAAGCATTATGCTTTCGCCCAATCTGTATGTGCATGCATTCCTCCATCCGGACTTCCTTGTGGGCATGCTAGCTTCCAAATGCCTCAACAGGTTTTGACCAAACTTTCACCAATTACTCGTTACTAAAGGCCTATGAACTAGTACAGGCTCTGAGGTCAAAGGTCAAACTCTATGGATTTGGACCAAACTTTTACCAGTTACTCATTACAAAATGCCCATGAACTGGTACAGATTTAAAGGACAGGTCAAAGATCAGGGTCATAGTTCAAGCACAGATTAAAAAGGTTTAAGGAAGAGGCATTGCGTTGAGTACTTCTGCGTTTCATTTTCCTGTTAAGAGAGCTTTCATGTGATGGTATCCAGGTCATGTCCTTTTGGAAAGGGGAAAACAAACTTCTATGAACACCCAGATTTTGGACTGCAAATCATGGCCATTTCTTCATGATAATGATCACTCACTCACTGACTCATATTTGCCGAAACACTTAATCCCACTATTAGAGTTTACGGGGAAGCTGGAGTCTAGCTCAGCTGACACTGGGTGAAGGTGGCAAATACCCTGAACAACTCGCCAGACCATTGCAGGGCAACAACTAACCATTCACACTCACATCCACACCTAGGGGCACTTTTGTGAGGCAGATGCTATGCCACCTTGCCGCCCAATGATCATTCATTCATTATGTTTTTTCACCAACTTACAAATGAGATATTATGGGAATGCATTAGCTTAAAAACTATACAAATATCTTCAACCAGGGAAACATCACTGATAGTTATGCTCAGTTGTTAGGTCCAACTACAGGTTCCAAAGAGGTAAGTTTAATTTATATGCTTTGCCAAATTGATTAAATTCAATGGTCAACATCTCAGGATAACACAGGCTTTGAATTTAGAATTACATCACTTGCTTCTCTTGATGAACATTTCCTGTTGCACTCTCACCAAAATCCATTGCACAATAGGATTTTTATCACTTTATAAACATAAGAAAGAGGTCAAGGGTGGTTATAGTGGGAAAGGATGGATCAGACTCAGGGGATGGAGAGTTCAGTGGCTCAGAGACTTCATTATCCATTGAGTGCTTGTGTGCTCAGCTTTGTTTCTTATTTCTGGTATTAACATTTTAAAGCTGTTTCCCAAGGTCTATGCAGTTCAGACTGGATTTTAACTGTTTTTATTAGAAAGCTGACTCCAGATAGAGTATATTTCCCAACAGGCCTGTTCTCGATGCACTAACACTCTGGCACTTTCCGTGGGCCGGGAGGTGCGGCACAGTGGCGTAGCGGTTAGCATGTCTGCCTCACAGAAAGAAGTTCTTGGGAGCGAGCCCTGGGCTTGGCGAGGGCGTTTCTGTGTGGGGTTTGCATGTTCTCCCTGTGCTCGTGTGGGTTTCCTCTGGGTACTCCAGTTTCCTCTCACAGTTCAAAGACATGCACATTAGACTAGTTGGCTGCTCCAAATTGTCTGAAGGTGTGAGTGTGAGTGTGAATGGTTGTGTGTGTGTTGCCCTGCGATGGACTGGCGAGCTGTTCAGGGTGTACCCTGTCTCTGCCTGGAGGTAGCTGATATAGGGTTCAGCATCCCTGCGGTTCGACAAATCAGTGCGGGCTCATCCTTTCATTCCTGATTTAAATTTTTTTTAAAGATGTCATTTAAAACCGCGCTCAGAGCCTGAGTGCTGCTGTGTAGAGTGTAGCGTAGACTGTAGTGTAGAGGTTACGTTTTTAACTGAGTGGGCGGAGACCCGCAACCTTTTACCTTTATCTGTGGGCCCGGGTGGACAGCACAATGGCGTTAGTGGTTAGCACACACGTCTGCTTCACAGAAAGAAGGTCTCGGGATCAAGTCCTGGGCTTGGCAAAGGTGTTTCTGTGTGGAGTTTGCATGTCCTCCCTGTGCTCCCTTGGGTTTCCTCTGGGTACTCCAGTTTCCTCCTACAGTCCAATGACATGCACATTAGGCTAACTGACTGCTCCAAATTGCCTGTGAGTGAGAATAGATGTGTGTGTCGCCCTGCGATGGTCTGGCGAGCTGTTCGGGGTGTAGCCTGTCTTTGCCTGGAGGCGGCTGAGATAGGCTCCAGCACCCCTGCGACCCCATAAGGGTTAAGCGGTTCAACAGATCACTGAGGGGATGCGCTCTCAGCCCCACGGCTTCATCCTTTCATTCCCAATTTTTCTTAATTTTTTTGTTTTTGGATGTTATTTAAACCCGTGCTCAGAGCCTGTGTGCAGAGCGCAGAGTACACTGTAGTGTAGTGTGTGGTAGTGTAGAGGTTAAGTTTTTAACTGGGTGGGCGGAGACGCGCGCGGAGCGGCACGTGCGCGCGCGGGCAGACAGGCGGACGGAGCGGAGCGTTAAGCGCGAGCGCGGGTTACAGCACACAGCGCGAGGCCATGGAGGAGCCGCCGCCCTGCGTCCATCAACCGCGGCTGAACTCACGCTCCTAAAGTGTAACCCGAGGGTGAGTTTACTTACCTCCGCCGCTACTCTCAGAGTACAGCCGGAAAAAGAGCCTTGAGGGGGAGGTGGGGCACTGGAAGCTCATACTGAACCCAGAGGGGGTGAGATGAGGTTCAGGACCAGTGTTCATGAGTCAGGTCCTCTTAGGTAACAGCTTTTCCTCCACACATTCCACACGACATTAGCTGCACTTCAGCTCCTCTTCTAGTGCTTAAGGTTGTTTTCTTTAGGATCCTAAACCCAAAACAGATGTAGGAGTGGCATTACAGAATATCTTCTTCGTTCCTTTGAGCACAAACAAACAAATAAACAAACAAATAAACAAACAAACAAACAATTAAGTTTAGGGTGTTACTGGATTTGATGTCCAATTCCAAATGTCTAATAAAATATTTGGAAAAGCGTCCTGATTGAAAAGAGCACGAGCTGAAGCTGACCATATATATCTGCATGATCTGCGTGTGAGTGTGAGAGTCCTCACCGAGAGAAGAAAACCCACCCTGAGCCACTCGCATGTCTGTGTTCTTCGCTCATGTCCGCTTCTCATTCGTGCAAAATCGATATTTTGTAATAAAATTCTGAGATAAGGCCTGCACAGTGGCGTGGTGGTAAGCACATCCACCTCACGGTAAGAGGGTCCTGGGTTCGAACCCCCTCCGATTTTAGTCACATTCAATTCCCGCTCGTCAAAAGTTGCTCCCTATACATACCACCACTACCAACCAGGGAGGGGCGTAAGCATGCACATGCCCCCTCCGTGACATGCGACGCTGACACCCGCCTCTTTACGAACTGCTGCGCATGCGCATTTGGAGGCGGACTAACGCTCGGAGGGAAAGCGCTGTCCACCCCCTTTTGGTACGAATGAGCTCACAGACGCCCATGGATTGGCTGGTGATCGCTGTGAGTGACAGAGGGGCGTATGTCTTCCTCCTGTCAGAGCTCGGCCAATGAGCTTCCATGGAATTTGGGTCGCAGATGGCTGCGACCTGGATACGAACTTGCAATCTCCAGGTAGAGCCCACGGTGTTTCCGTGTGGACTTTGCATGCTTGCGTAGGTTTCCTCTGGGTACTCCTCTTTCCTTCCACAGTCCAAAGACATGAACATTAGCTAATTGGCAGCTCCAAATTGCCCCTAGGTGTGAGTGTATGAGCGAATGGTTTTGTGTGTGTTGTCCTGCGATGGTCGGGAAAGCTGTTCAGAGTGTATCCTGCATTTTCCCAATGCCGGCTGAGTTAGGCACCAGCCTCTTCGTGACCCTAGTCGTGACCCAGATTAAAAGGTTCGGAAAACAGGATGGGGAAATTGCCCCTAGGTGTGAGTGTGAATGGTTGTGTGTGTGTGTTGGCACCGTGATGGATTGATGAGCTGTTTAGGGTGTACCGTGTCTTCCCCCAGAGTCAGCTGGGGTAGGCTCCGGCCTCCCCACGACCCTAGTGGCATGAAGCAGTTCAGCAAATATATGAATGAATGCTGCGTCAACTTTTTTCAGTTTCCCACAATCCAGTTCAGCTGCCTGCCTTTAGAATCTAAGTGACAGCCAGTAGAATTTCATCTGAGCTTAAAGAGAGCGCCGTTGTACACGCTACATAAACAGATCCGGTTCCACAGCTTCAACTTCCAAAGTGCTACCAAAAGCATCATGATTGTCATCTCATGAATCGCTAACCAGCCTGTGGTGTTTCTGGCTGTTTTGGCACCCAAGGTGAGATCTCCAGCTCCAAACTGAGCCCACCAATCTCAGCCCCAAGCTGTGCAACCCACCCCGTACAAATAAAACACAAATAAACAAACAAATAAATAAAATGTACTAATGTGCAATCAAATATTTAACAACATATTTATTTCATAAAGTTCATTGCATAAAGTAGGTAAACATAAAAGACTAAAATTGCTTTCTGTGTGCTGGAAAAGCAGATGAGGGGCAGTTCCCAATTGTCTTAAAACTGGACATTCCTCCAGTCATACACTTGAGTACTCGTACCAGACATAATCACATGGAGATTGCAGTTAGAGTAATTGGTACCTAATTCATTTATTCATTCATTTGCTGAACAGCTCACCAGACCATCACACTATTCACACTCACACCTTGGGGCAATTTCGAAGACCCAATTAGCCTAGTGTGCATGCCTTTGGACTGTAGAAGGAAACTGTAGTACCTGGAAGAAACCCACGCAAGCGCGGCGAGAACATGCAAACACCACACAGAAATGCCCGAGCACGGGAATTGAACCCGGGATCATCACCAGCGTGCACTTGGTGCCCTACGGAGCCTTTTCCTAGAAATGCCCCAGATCTGTGCCACGTTTCTGCAAAATAACCATAACCATTAACTTTTCTGAGGAATAAAAATACAACACCAAACAACAAATTAGGATCAACATGTCTTAATAAACGTTCGTTTCATAAAATAATTTAATGTCGTAATAAACAAAAGCTATTTCAATATAGACATACTCAGCATGTTTCAGAGTGGACCTTTACTTTTTAGTGGCATTAGATTCATTGGTGCCACTTGAGCCCACACTTCTGTTTCTTTTTACTTTTTAATACACCTCCAGGCATGTAAAGTCTCAAAAGTTTCTTTCCTAGGCACCAAATGCCCCAAAACAACCACAAATGCATTGACATACCACAGTCGTGATTAAAAAAATGGTGGACCCCCCACCATCTTCCTGTTTCCCCTAGCAGCAGTAAATATTTCTAATGGAAGCTGTAAGTTATGGCGATGCTGTCGAATAGGGGGCTGTGTGTGGGAGGTGCTGAGACTGAAGAGGAGGAAAGATGCTGGGTGTCCTCTCTCTCTCTCTCTCTCTCTCTCTCTCAGCTTGAGAACCACCAGCTGCACCTTACACGTTGAAAAAGTGTGGTGAGTCAAACTCCCATTGAATAGAACGTCTCATGTCTATCTGTGTAATGTATAAACATAGTGTTCTACTGTGCACTAATCCATAAATGCAGGATTCCATATTCACTCATTATTAAAATGACATCTATTTATAGTTTAGTATCACACCAGCAGAAACGTATCCAAGAATATCTAAAATCTGCCTTATTAAGGTGGGCATTGAGTATCCTTGCCAGAAGCAATAACAGTGTATTTTGCAATAATTTCTCATGGCTTGATGCAGTATAATAGTTAGTATTTATCACACCGCCATGTCTCTGGTTAGGACTTGAATTGTGTTATGAGGTGTCTGGACCGCGTCACTCACGTCACATAACCCATTTTAATAAGTATGGTGTGTTATAAAACTTCACAAGAGTCATGCTTGTCTTCAACCAGTTCAAAATAATCATACATTATCATTAACTTATCTTAATAAGTAGAAACGCATAATTCTGTTGTTTTTTTTTTTTCTTTTTCTTTTTTGCAAGATGTCTTGTCCTCCAGAGCTTCCACAAGGCTGAAAGCAATTTGTTGGTGCTTCAAATTAGAGCGAGTAAAGAGCCCGAGACCGTGTCCAAGTCCAATCTCTTCAGTTTCCTTTTGCAAATGAGGCAAATAACCATCAGCTGTGAGAGGAATTTGTGTTACAGTCTGAGTTTGTGCAAATTAGCCTATATGAAGGGATGTGCTAACCAAACTGGTCGTGCACTGACAAGGCAACACTAACAGCTGTGGGCGCGATCCCAGGGACATTCAGTACACACGTTTTATACTGCGTCATTTTGATTGGAAATCTATAAAAAACAAGTTGTTTATGCCAGGCGGAATCATGCTGTAAGTGGAGTGTGGAAACAACTTGCTTTCAAACAGAAACATTTGTATTTTTGTGCGAGTAAGAGTTGTGTACCTAAAAATATATTAACGCTAAGTGTCGGCCTATACAATTTGGTAGTTGAACAGTTATTGTATTTCAGATTCTCTGGAATGTTCTCTTCTACTCTACCTGAGCAGTTAGATCAAATCAGTAGTAATGGGTCTCACAGTATCATGCCAAATATTCACAGCCCATTTCGTGCCAAATAAAAAGTTAATGAGCTACATTTTTACTTTTGGTCTCCAGTGTATTGGTCAAACTGTGAAAAGTGGCTGTAAAAGGCTGCATTGTGGAATATTGGACAGATGCTACGCAATCATTGTATTTTATTGACAAATGATTTTTGACCTTAACTTATACAAAATTGTTTTATAAAATATGCAGCATACGCAAGGGATATCACAGATTGATAGATTGTGGCATGTGACACATCTAGACTGAGGAATGGCTGGATTGATTGAGTGATTGATTGATTTTCAGTTAAATGCTGAGTAGTCTAATGTTTTGTGAGGTGGACTAGGCTCCAGGTTCCCGTCTGGGACAGCTTCATAATCCATAAAGAAAGGGCTCTTATTTGTTAATGCAATACAACTCTTTCCTCCCTGAACACAAAGAGTAACTGGCCTGGGAAAAGCTGCCTTTGATTTTCCTTTTTCATATCTTTGTTATGGTCATGCCAGATGTGGGATTCAAGTTATGCTTCAGTTGTAGCCAAAAACATTTGATAATTTTTGAGTCTGTTAACCCCAGACCATGCGAGCTCTAAGGGGCTCTTTCAGGGGAGGAAACTTTTTTAATATGTATTTCTTTTTCTTATCAACATATGTGTCCAATATCCTTAATAGTCTCTGTATTTATTAACTTTCAGCAATTGCCTTATTATTCTACTAAAGATTTTTAGGTCAAATATTTGGGATTTTTGTATACATGGGTGCGACTGAAGCTTACATGGGAAATGGAATGAAGAGGAACAGCAGCATCGCTCACACGCTCACATCTTAGAACGCCATGTTCCAGACAGACACACTGGGTCATGCCCTGTGCGGAAGTGTAAAGTCCCGGGCTAAACTACTTAATGCTTCTTCCCCTCCCCAAGTCTAACCTCGTTCTGGCTGCCGTTCATAGATCTTAATCGTGAAAGATAATTGGCAGACAAGGTCTGTGGTGTGAATTAAGTTGTTAGGAAGGTAATTGCTAGGTGCAATGAGACTGCTAGCTATTCTTGTGCAGACTCTTCAGGTTCCAATCTTCAGAGGGGGATGCTAAAAAAAAATGTATATGTTGGTGAAAGAGGGGATGCTTGGAGATTTGTTTTCTCTGGGAAGTTTCATATCTTCATTAATGGAATCATCGAGTCATGATCACTCATCATCATTTTATTGATGGCAAAAGAAAAAAAAATCAGAAAGTTTTGGATGGCTGTTTGGTATTTTTAGGATCACCAAATTTGATGTATGGGTCCCCCCTCAGGGGCAAAAAGGGTGGGATTGTATATGGGTCACTTTTACATTGTTGCAAGGTCACAAGGTCACTTTTTATGTCTTGGACATGTTCAGTGGTCCAGCTGGTGGGAGCATCTTGACCCCTATTGTTCATTTTTTAAACAACACGCAGCCCAAATCCTTACACCCTGTTCCCGCACTCTTCAGAGAGGCCGAGGTCACACCTGCCTTATATTTCTCATCAAACCTGAGGGCTTTTACTCTTTCGGGTCCACTCCCAGGACTGATTTGGAGCTCATTTCAGGGCTAGGCTCATAATCACAGATATAATTTCACAAGGAATTCCTTCTGAACAATAACTGCACATATCTATGTCTTTTGTGTAGCCATGTTTGTGTGATAGACAGTATGTTCATCAATTTGCTGTTTTTTTTTTTTTTTGTTGCTCTTTTCCTTTGGGAACACTTTAGCATTGAAAATCAGCATTTTTTATGAATTTTCATATGAAGCTGTTCTCATATAAGAAGGTTTTTTTTATCAGTTGGTGTGTATTTTCTGTGCTTTCAGCTCAAGCATTTGCACCGCAAAGCTAATTACAGCGTTCCAATTGTAAGATTGTCTACTTTTATATCAGTAACCAAAATAAAACTTTCCCCAGGATCATGAAAGGAGAAACAGGAAGCGTTGTATACATTCCTTGGTATGTGCTGCTAAGTATGAATAGCTTCCACACACTTTGGTTGAAGTGTACCCACAAGGACCAGGGACGGATTGGTCATAAAATACATAGTTTTCAGTGTTTGAATATGAGAGAAGTCTGTATAAAAATGGGCACAGTTCCTGAAAGGTTTATGCAATATTTTTCTTAAATTCCTTAAATTATAGCTGAAAGTCTATACATAAGCTGCATCTTAACTGCTTCAGTTCAAAACCATTGTGGTGGTGGGGCGGCACGGTGGCATAGTGGTTTGCACCTCACAGTGATATGGTTCTTGTTTCGCGTCCTGGGCTTGGTGAGGACCTTTTTTGTGAAGTTTACATGTTCTCCCAGTGCTGGTGTTGGTTTCCTTCAGGTACTTTAGTTTCCTCCCACAGTCCAAAGACATGCACATTAAGGTAATTGGCTGTTCCAGATTGCTCCTCGTTGTGAGTGTGAACGGTTGTGTGTGATGAACGATGAACCGGCAAGCTGTTCCAGATGTAACCCGCCTTTACTTGGAGTCGGCTGAGATTGGCTGTAGCCTTCCCGCAACCCTAGGAGGATTAATTGGTTCAGCAAATGACTAAATAAATGACTGCGTTGCTGTACAGAGTGAAATCTTCAAAAATTGTGACACTGTTCCAATACTTTTAACCATCTTTGAGGTGAACCGTCTAAAGAAACAAACAAGTAAACAAACAAACAAATATGTAATGGAGCTGGGTGAATATATGTATAAAGGTACACCATCCCAATAAAGTAGATAGATAGATAGATAGATAGATAGATAGATAGATAGATAGACAGACAGACAGACAGACAGACAGACAGACAGA
>JBCNYH010000007.1:17817739-17839418 GCA_039654325.1 Tandanus tandanus | reverse complement strand
CACACACACACACACACACACACACACACACACACACACACACACACACACACACACACACACACACACAGAGCAATTCAAGATTCAGTATGGCTTAGTATGAGTCTTCAAAAAATTATAAATGAAAATTAGAAAGTCATTCATTTTCTTAACCGCTTAATCCTAATTAGGGTTGCGGGGAGGCTGGCACCCATCTCAGCAGACTCTGGGTGAGGGAAGAGTACACCCTGCACAGTTTGCAAGGCCATCGCAGTGCAGAAACACGCTGACGGCATCCCATCCCAGAAATTAGAAAGTGTAAAATTAAAATAAGAATGCATTAAAACACATTCAGAGCGTCACAATGGTGTAGTGGTTAGCAAGAAGGTTCTGGGAGTGGTTCCCGTGGTTGGGCATTTCTGTGTGGAGTTTGCATGTTTTCTCTGTGCATGCGTGGGTTTCCTCAGGGTACTCCGATTTCCTCCCACAGTCGAAAGACATGAACATTAGGCAAACTGGCTTTTCCAAATCGACCTTAAATGTTAGCGTGAGTGTGAATGGTTGTGTGTTGTCCTGCGATGGTCTGGTGAGCTGTTCATGGTGTACCTTGCCTTTGCAAAGTTTCGACTGAGATAGGCACCAGCCTCCCTGCCACCCTAGCAGGATTAAGTGCTTCGGCAAATGGATGAATGAATAAACAATACACACTTGTCATTGTTTTTACTGTCCATTGGCTTATTTATTCCTGCAACCCAAAAACTCGCAAACAATCAGTCATACTTAATTAAAGGTCAGTTTTAATCTTATATTCACCTAACGCATACAGATCACACAGAGCCCAAATGGTAGGATATGGTGCTGCCAGACCCAACCATGTGTGCAAATCTCCACCATGGCATACATTTTTGGCAAGGACAGGGGACATATAGACCTGTCAGTAACGTGGCCTGAATTTACAGGGGTAGAGCTTATATGCTTCCCAGACTTCCAATTAACTTATGGAAATTAACTTGATCTGTAATTAACTACAGATCCAGAGCAAGTGCTCGACCATTTTGATCACCTGGTATGGCAACGGCCACATAATTGCACTGTTGGGGTCTGGATCAGATGATTCATATTCAGTGTGTGCCCAGTGTTGTAAAAGAATGGTGAGAAAGTGGTGAATACATCTTTGAATAGATTCTCAAACTCCAGTGAGTGTCTGGCACTGGTGTGTCCAGAGTTGTGAGCCAAGCGTCACTTTTTCTGGGGAACGCAGTGAAGATAGCATTTATATATTTTATCATCTCTTTTGCAGATTAGCCTGATAGGATATTCACCTGACTCATCAGCATCTCAGCTGTAGGCACAGTCCTCTCTCACCAGAAACTTGAAATTTACCAGAGACCTTCATGACCGGGTTACTTGTTTAAAACTAATTCACTTGTACTTGCTGCTTTGCACTCATTTGTCTCAATTATTCTGATGTTTAATGCTTTCAAGCACTCTTGGCTGTCATGCAGAGTCTAGGGATTTTGCTGAAAAGAAATAAATAAATAAATACGAACCCTATTTTCTAAAAGTTTGGGATATTTTTCAAAATGTAATAAAAACCAAAATTTGAGATTTGTTAATTTATGTGGACCTGTCTTTAATAAAGTACAGAGAAAACTCAATATTTAAGTAGCAGTCCTAAAATAATTGGTAGCAGGTGAGGTATGATGATTGGATATAAAAAAAGAACTGCAGAGAATTAAGGTCTTTCAAAGTCTACAGTAAGCGGCATGATGGTGTACTGTTTAGCAAGTGTGCCTCAAGGTCCTGGGTTTGAGTCTGGGTTAGGGGAAAGTAGTTCTATGTGGAATATGCATGTTTCCCCCATGATTATGTGGGTTTCCTCCAAGTACTCCGGTTTTCTCCCACAGTCCAAAGACATGCACCTTATGCGAAGTGGCTGTTTCAAATTACCCTAGATGTGAGTGTAAATGTAAATGTAATTTATGAAAAGATTTATGGAATCCAGACACATTTAAGTGTGTTTTGGACGAGGTCAAAAGCCACTATCTTATGTTTGTGACCTTCAAGCCTTCAGGTGGTTCTGCCTGAGAAAACATCATGCTACTGTGACAAATATAGACACATGGGCTCAGGAATACTTAAGAAAACCAGTTTCATTTTAGACTGCTTTCAGAAATGCAAATTCAAATTGTGTGACGCAAGAAGGAAGCCATACATCAGTTCTTTGCAGAAACACCACTGAGTTCTCTGGGATAGAACAAAAGATGATGAAACCAGGTGCTGTGGGCAAATGAGTCCAATTTTAGCTTGTTTTTGAAAAAAACTGATGTCAAGCTCCCTGTGCCAAAGATGAGAGCAACCATCCAGACTGTTAAAAGCAAAAGGTACAAAAGTGAGCATCTGTGATTGAATGGGGTACATCAGTGTTCATAGCATGGCTGAGTTGTATGTGTGAAAGTCCCATTGATGCGAAGGAGTATATTGAGATTTTTGAGAGATGTTGCCATTAAGATTACATCTGTTCCCAAGAAGTCCATGCTTATTTCTGCAATACAATGCCAGGCTTCCTTCTGCTTGAGCTACAAAAGTATGGCTTTGTATTGTGCTTGTCTGGCCTGCTGCCAGCCCAAATCTGTCTCTTTTTCCTTTCCTTTCCTTTCCTTTCCTTTGTTTGTTTGTCGGTTCAATAAATGTTCATGTGAATTAACAAATTGGAGATCAGGCATGCAAATCGGCCGTCGATACTGTGCTCGAGCATCGAACATCGATGTACAAGCGATAATCGAGCAATATCGAGCAAACACAAAATATAATTAAAGATGATGTGAAAACAAACCATCATCTTCAATGGCCACTTCTCTCGCCCAACACCTTGCGATTTGTGTTGAATTGGGTCACGTGGTATGAGGGATCCTTCAGTGCATTAATGGGAGAACTTTTTTCCTCTTTATATTTGGTTAATGTGAAGTACAAGTTTATTTATCTAAATTCAACTGCTGGAGCGCCAACGTCATCTGCAAAACTCATTCAGGAATAATTACATGCTGCTCCCTTAAAGGCATCATGCCGCCACGCCCCTCTTCGTGCATGTGTGACCTCGTTTAAACCAAAGTGGTGTCGTAACAAATACAAGGCGATTGCCGATTCTGAGCAGAAAATAAGTGAAAAATCAGACTATAAAATAAATAAAATCGGACAAAATCGCACCAAAGCTACGGAAATCATTATCGGAAATTATCGGTAAGATTGCATTATCGATACAAGCTGTCACAGGTCCAGTCGAGCGATTATTCTATAGTTTTATCCGTCGTTACAGGCCTATTAAAGATTTTTGTTTATATTGCATTTTGAAAAAAATCACACAATCCTTTTTCCGTAAATAGGGTCAGAAGATGCCAGTGGACCTCTGAGATTCATATGAAAAATCAGTTGATTGGACACTGTACATAAGCAGCATACTGGCTTCAGAGGTAAATAGAGTATTCAGAGATGTTGTTCTCCTATATGGCGTGTTTCTTTGTTTGCTCATGATTGTGCTCTGGGTCTAAGCTAAGTTAACAATGATTACCTCCTTGCCTCAGGCAGATGGGTCTGGCTCTGCCTCAGGTGCATGTGCATATTTTCAATATTTTTGTTGTGGTAGCTGGCCATGGTGCTGATATTCCTTCCGACGCTGTGTTACCTCCTTGCTCCATTCGATCAATTAAGGAAAACAATATTGCGTTTAATATTAGTGTCAATAGCCTGCATTTTGTTTTTGACTTGCTGAGTGAGGCTTGTTCCCTTGATAACACATCTGAATAAGCCTATAATTTGAGAGCTTTAAACCATTAATTTCTGACAAATTCCTTCATAACAAATAAAGAAATGTATAATACATTAACAACAATTTTTAAAAATAAGTATTTAGCTTAAAAGATCATTTACTGTTTTCTTTGTGTAGTAAATTCAAAATGTTCAAAACCAATCTTTGAAATTCCAATGATTCTGTGGGAGGAGTCCTAGATGCCCCATTTTGGTCTAGATGGTCTCTGTGTCTGAGAATTCTAGTAAAGTATATGATTCATTATGTTTAATTCACCCTATACTGAAACAGATCAGCTGAGATGTAGAAATTGGCTTGCTCCAAATTGCCTTAAATAAATATAACCAGTGCTTTGATGTGTTATCAGATGGTACACTTGTATACATACACTTACGTTTCAATGGGTGGTGCTTTCATTTTCTGCAGTTTAGTTTTAAAACAGTGCTTTATAGTTGTTTCAAAGCATTAATTAGGCATTTCCTGAAAGTTTCCCTAAAGCCTTGTTGTTGAGCCAGATCCAGCTTCAGGGTGTGGAGACCAGCTGTTATGCCTGGAATGAAGTCTTCTTCCTCTGGCACTGGAGGAAATTAATGAGGTACTCATACCGTCGATGTGTGGAGCTGATTTATGTGTATTTGCCTAACAGGGACTGCTGCTGACCACAGAGGTGGAGGGGGACCACGGACAAGATCACTGCTGTGTCCTGCAGGTATGAGTATAATCTTTCTCTATTGAAAACTGCATATCACATTGTATTGGTTTTAAATGTCTGAATCAGTAACCAATCAGTCTGCAGATTTGTCAATTTAGCAGTTTAGGAGTTGGTGCTTAAATTTTAATTAAATCTCCAGGGTAACTACTCACTTGATAAAACAGTTAAATTGATGTAATGAAATAACCGAATGCATGCAAGCAATGCAGCGGTGGCACTTTTCACCCATTTATGTTTCTGAGCAGTGTTTGAATAATACGTTTAACAAGGAGTGCAAGGACCTATTAAATGATTATATAAAACAGTCTCTGTGGGCATGGGTTTTAAAAGGCTGCAATAATTGATGTCTTAGTCATCAGGGCAAAAATGGGACTTGACAAGGTTCATACATTTCCTGAGCTTTAACTTTAAACTTTAATTAGTGTCCTCTCATATTTTTTCTACTGTCTGTATGTTCTATTAGAGGTGAAGTGGGCAGCACTTTTGCTCAGTGGGGTATTAGTGAGATCTGCAAATATATTTGCCCAATTCCATCAGCTTGTACAGTAGTGAGCAGTTTATTTTCAGGAGGATATGACAGTAATGGCAAACGTTTTCAGTAACGGCTTACATAATCCTTTTGAGAAGCCTCAGGGAATTTAACTAATGGCTCCATTAGAGGCTGGGTGCATGAAATGCACGTGGGATATAGAGGTAGATCTTTTACTACTCTCCATGTACCAAAGACTCAGTGAAAAGCCCTGACATTTCACCAATCAGTTTAAAAAAGTTATTTTAGATAGAATGGTGAGTCATTCATTCAAGAATTTTTTTCGTCTACATTTCAGTAATCATTTTATCATGGTGGTCGTCACGTTGGCATAGTGCATACTCACAGCAAGAAGGTTCTGGGTTCAAGTCCCAGGCTGAGGCAGTTCTGTGTGGAGTTTGCATGTTCTCCTCGTGCTTGCGTGGGTTTTCTCCGGGTACTCTGGTTTCCTCCCACAGTCTTTGGACTGTGGGAGGAAACCAGAGTACCCAGAGAAAACCCAGACAAACCAGACAAAGTGCGTGTGAATGGTTGTGTGTGATGCCCTGCAATGGATTGGTGAGCTGTTCAGGGTGTACCTCACCTTTGCCCAGAGATAGCTGAGATAAGCTCCAGCTTAACCGTGACCCTAATAGCAGCATTAAGCATTTCAGGAAATGGATGATTGGATGGACAGAAGGATGGACGGATGGACTTTATCATGGTCAGGGTCACAGTGAATTTTCCACTGAGTTCATGGCACTGTGTAGTGTATTGCAGGTTTCCATGCACATACACATTCACACCTAGGAACAATTTTGAGTAACCACTCTGTCAGCTGGCACATTTTGGCATTGTGGGAGGAACCTAGAAATCCTGGAGTAAACCCACACTGATATTGGGAGAACAAGTCCATGCACATCTCAACACAGACTCAGGATTGAACCCAGGACCCTGGATGGGTGAGGCAATATGTCTGTAGATCCCATAGTTCCAATAGTTTCTGACTTAAGCTGCTCTGACACAGGCAGCAGGAACAAGTTGCCGCTGGAAGAGCTTGCGCCCGCATCAACTTGCGCACACTTTCCTACGTGTTTACACATTCACTCTCAGAATGGTGGCAAGCAGCAAGCTTGAGGGACAACACACAAGTAAAGCACTGGAGAAGATGGCAGTTGCCCATGTGTTGCAAAAGCCTATGAAGCCTTCTAATAAGTTTGATGGACGCTACTGCGCACATAAAAACCCTCCTACTTGTTACCAGTCGTGTTCTGGAACAACTTGTGCCACCTTAAAAAGTGGAGCAAGTTGAACCCACCAGTGTCAAGTAACAAGGAACAAATCGTTTTTACACAGGCAGCTGTGCTGTGGGAACTTGTTTCCGGCATAAATTGTTCTGGCGGAGGTGCCCGTGTAAAGGCAGCTTTAGTTGTGCATTGGACAGAAAACTTGAAGAAATTCTTACAGAGCAAAATGACATGGACAACTTATACAAGTGAGAGTGAATTATAAACATGTTTTTCAACTCTTATTTGTCTCATACAGCAGAGACAGGAGCAGAAAAAAAGACCCACCACTATGGTCACCAAACAAATCTCAGGATATTTATACTCCATGCCAACAAGTAAACACATGGCGTAAGCATTGCTGTAGTGCAGTCTCAGCAAACATTTTGTACTGAGAACTTCTTAAAATTGAATATGAGGAATTGGACCTTTGAACATCTAAAAATGTGTCTCTTTATAGATTTGTTTATATCAGCTGGTGTTGGCACTAAAACACATGTTGGCCCAACAATAAGCAGCAATATTCTGGGAGTTGTTAGATCCAGTTTTTCTGATGTTTATTATTAGCGGAGCTAAGTGGACCACCATACTCATGCAAATGTCGTAAAGCCATGAGGCCTATTTTGTTGTTGCGTCCGTGCTTACGTGCCCACACAGGCAACCCAAGGCGAGCATTCCAAGAGCACTTTGCAGAAAAGTTTTCTTGTTTACTCAAAGTTTTTCTTCTTGAGGAGAAATAAGTTTTCGAAAACCATTGAAAAGACAGCATGTTATATTATGGCTGTTTCTTTACGGAAAATAATGCAAACATTTTCGGAGCTCCACTTTTAGGCAGCACCTAAATATTTATATTATGTATCACCATGTGGCCATAGAGTACAAGTACTACTCCCTGATGATTCAACATTATAATGAAAGATGGAAGTGGATTTTTGAATACCAGGATGGAGATGTTCTGCGGTCCATTGCCTTTTAAAGTGTACCTGTATTGGTCATCATTACAGCATAATTTGTGCGTATGTAATAAATTTAAGCAATGCAGACACTTATTTTAAGACAATGCAGACACTTATTTAACATAAATGACCATAAAAAGCCCAAAACTGGGTAAACTCGTTTGTCCGTTTTGTCCAGCGTGAGTTAACAAGCAGATCTATTCAGCAAGCGACATTTTAGGTGATAAAAAATTGTGTTCAAGAAACAACTATGGCAGCAATTTGTAGGAAATAGGTGTAAATGTTGAACTATTTGAACCAGAGAGAGTGGAGTCTTGTGGAGATGGTGAGACGTTACATTCTAGTGACTCTAATGACGAGAATGCTGCCAGAGCTGTGCGTGATGGTGAATCCAAAATGGCTTATGCAGGTAACGTGTTGCCAACTTGGCTTTCCTTTCATCAGCTGGTTTAGGAACACAAAAGAATGTTTTTTGTGATTTCTGCGCTTGTTGTTTGTTCAGCTCAGCACTGGCTGATAATGTGATATGATGCGCTGGGTCAGTGATGCAGCCCAGCCAATCCAACGAGGTCGCGTCACAACCAGGCTGGAACAGCCAATGAGGAAGGCAATGTCTCTGAGAATGCACAGTGTCACAGAACTCGCATGTACTTTGACAAGGGTCAAGGTCTGATGTTGCTGTCTTATTGATGTTGACTGAAGGACTGATGTTCACTTCCTACATGATCATTTTAAATAGCAAGTAACTCTAATTCACCACAGATACCCTTGAACAAATAAAACCATGACCAAACCAAGTGTTAAGATGAAAGAACGAGTGACCTTTCTTATGATATTTCATTGGTTCTGTGATTACATCCATTCACTGTAACTCCTTGCTTTTTTGCACATGTATTTTTTTACAACTTGACAGCTGCATGTCACTGGCTCATCTCATCAGCAGCTGCTCCGTGGTTTACTTCTGTTTGTATACACCTTTGGCTGGGCTGCTATGCTCTCTGCTTTCTTTTTTTTATGAGGATGGGATTGGAGTTGGCTAACATAATGAATGCTGGTTTCAGGCCCAGGATGAAGAGAGTGCAAGTGATTCCATCCGTGTGGTGTGACTTCATTGTGATGATTGGCCACCTACAGAGCTATCTATCAGAGTTAACCACAGCAATAATGCCTGACAAAAGGGACAGAAGAGCCAGTGGGAAAGAAGAGACATCTGGGCACACTTTTACAGACAAATTTCTCTCCTGGTAGAAGAACTGAGCATGAAGTGATACAGGCTCTATTGACTGGTGGAATTTATTTGTCACAAGTGCTCCTGCTTTGCGTGAGAATCTTTTTCTTTTTCTGGACTACAGCACACCCACCCAATCTAGCTCATGTTTATTCTCTAAACTCATTGCAGCTAGTCTTTGGCCAAAAACTAAGCCTTTATCCGAGTTGGATCTGTTTACTGGAAATCACCAGCAAGTAATGTTTCATGCTGTTGTCTAAAGACAATGCTCAAATACACAACTATCACACTATATGAAAATACAGGATTAAGGCTATTGAAACCAAACTAATTTCTACCATATAGAGTTAACGTTGTTGATTATGAGCTGCACTGGCTGCTGCAGCTGAGAGCTGAGGTAACTTTTTTCATAATACACTACCAGAGAAGCGAACTCGTCTCTCGAGCATATTGTGAACAGTCTCCTTTACATGTTATACTAAATGCATCATTACCTAACACATACAGGGAGGAATGAGGCACATTCCTGTATCCAGGAGTAAAAAACATTCAGGGGTAAGAAACATTCCCATAGCATGTGTACACACACACACACACACACACAAACCATCATTTGTTGTATTAATCGTTTTCTTATTTACTTTGTTGCCTGCCAGCAAAGCTGGAACGACGCATATGGATCACTATGTGTCATCTTGTGTCGTCGTCTTCCACTGTCACACTTACTTCTAATCCTCAACTGCTCCTCAGCCAATCAACTTATTTCAACCATCTTATTTACATCATCCTGTTGTGAACCTCTTATTATAGTCTTATATTAAATACATTTTTTGATTTTCCCATAGCGAAAAAGCACTTTGTCACTGGTTCACAAGAGGCTTGCCATCATTAATCCGCATCTTCTCACTCACTCACTCATTCACTCACTCATTTGTCAAACCGCTTAATCCTACTATTAGGGTTGCGGGGAGGCTGGAGCCTATTTCACCTGACACAGAGCAAAGGCATAGTACACCCTGAACAGCTTGCCAGTCCATCGCAGGGCAACACACACAACCATTCACACTAACACTCACACCTAGGGGCAGTTTGGAACAGCCAGTTAACCTAATGTGCATATCTTTGGACTGTGAGAGGAAACCGGAATACCCGGAGGAAACCCACGCAGGCAATATGAGAATATGCATACTCCACAAAGAAACGCCCAAGCCAGGGACTCGATCCCAGGATCTTCTTGCTGTGAGGTGAACATGCTAACCACTATGCCAACCTGCCATCTGCAACTTCTACATCTGTAATTAGATTTTTATGAAATTGTCACAGAATCTTTAGAGCATAATGCCATTGTACAACTGCTATATTATTACCTCCACCTCAAAGTTATGATTTTACTTGGGTTGATTTGTTTGTTAGATTGTCTGTTTGCTTGATTGTTTATTTCTGTGCAGTACTGTATAGCTCAAAATTATGCATGTTGATGACATTTGTTTCTAAAGTAGGGTGGGGTACAAGTAACAAACCAGTCCATTTTGGAGGAGATCTGTGCATGGAATCATTTTGGGGGAAAAAAAAAATCTTTTTATTTTGTCTGAATCCACAATGGTGTTTTATTTTATTCTGCCTTTAAGATGGAATGATTGGTAGTAACAGAGCTGGGATCCTCGTCTTTATACAAAGGACAGCTGGAATTGTGGAACGGGGTGTGATGAGCGTGAATATATTGAACACCTCAGTCGAGAAAGTTTCTGCCTTGAATTGTCCAGTTCTCTTCAATTTCTATTCCAGTTTATTTATGATTGCAGACACACAGTGCTCAGTAATTCTGTGTTTGAAGAGTAGTATAAACGTACACAGCTAGAAAATGCACCTCAATACTCAGTCATGGAAGCAGTGCGGCTATTATGTGGATATTCATATTTCCATGTGTAGTATGTTATAAATGCACTTGACGCCGATGCTCCATTGAGTTTTATGCCACACCTCTGGCTCTGCTTTATACAGGCTTTGATTGGCTCTGTGTCTTACTGACGTCTTGTCTTACAGCAGTATTGTGGTATCTCTGTGGAAAAAAAAAAAAAAGGCCAAATAATGAACAAAGTCTTGTGTGACAAAGCTGAAACTGGAGGCAATAGAACATGTCTGAAGTGCAAGCAAGCATCACCAATGAGGAGAATGTCTGTCACCATATTGGCCCCGGTGAACATTGTGAACTTTATCAATGGCTTTGAGTGGCAGCTGAACTAAGCATGAACCCAATTCTGCCTGCGTCCTTGCTCTCTGGCTGCCGCATGTTTTCCTCAGATGCACAGTTTCTGAGTCACTTTCAACTCCACTTGCTTATCTTGGGTGGAGCAGTGCATTCCTGCAACTTGGACAGGTCTGTTTTCTGTCTACCGGAGCCATGTGGCAACGTGCCAGTGTTAGGTCTTAGATACACACATGCCCTTACAAACACATATCCAGGTACATGCATTTCACTGGACAGTAATTTCCAGCATGTTTTTGTATGGCTATGCACAGTTTGGACCGGTGAAGTGTGTTGAGCCTTATGTTGTGATAATTTGCATTAGTGGCTCTCAACCATTTTTTTTTTTACACTTGTTTATGCTTGTGTGTCTTAGTTCATTCATGAAGGCACTTGAACATGTGCAAGCTGTTTCAATGAGTTTGATGTTTACTTGTTTGCTTTTGTGTTCTCCTTTAGATTTGTGCTTTTAATTTTTAACAGCATGCCTTTCTCAGCTGTTAGCTTTCATGCCTTTAAATGCCTGTTTATTGTGAAGATGGGTGTCTTAAAGCAGCCTTTGTACTTTCTTTGTATCTTTATTGGTGTGTTGGGAAATTTGGGGGACCAAATTTTAGTAATATAATAACAAAAACAGGTGACAGTTTGGAAGCTTGACTGAGCTCTAGAAGGAAAATCTTTTAATTACAATATTTATTTTAAATGTTAAAAAGAGATTTCATTTTAATTTGACTTTTAATCATGAGTGTAGCATTGCATAAGAATCTCAAGGATAGCTCTCTCTCTGTCTCTTACTGTGTGTGTGTGTGTGTGTGTGTGTGTGTGTGTGTGTGTGTCCTCCAAATGGGTAGACCACCCAGAGTTCATAACAATAACATTTGCACTTCCTTTCTGTGATACCAGACAGGTCAAATCTCATCAATCCACATAAGAGAAGTAGTATGTTCTGTTTAGAAAGAACTAGTCAAGTCTAACCACTGAGGAATTGTCCATTCTTTGCAAATCTAAACACACTAGCCTCCCGGGGTAATCCCAGAGTATGCCTGTTGTTCATTTTCATATAAATACCAGTGTTAGTATTTAGCTTTACTTTTATTCAGATCCCAAACGAATATTAACCACTTTGTACCTAAGTCTATATCATCATGTGATGTTAGAAGAACAAGGATTTCTTACTTAATTTTGTACAATTTAAATTCAGTTCGGTACTGGAGCAACAACAACAACAATAATAACAACAATAACAATAATAATAATAGGTTAATGTTTTTTCTGTTGTGATGAAAACATAGCCTGTCAGTCAGTATGGACTTTGTATGAAGCATCTTTCCTCTGAAAATGGTTACAGTGTGATCATAAAAAGAAAAAAGGAAAGTAATTACAGTGAAAATTCCCCTGCTGTTGCACAGATGACAAACTTAACGTTCACTGCACCTTGAAAAGTCTATAGTAAATCTGTTAACACATTTGTTTGGCTGATGTTTATGAGTGATTTATGACACTAAATGATGGTTGTTGGTCCTTATGTGGTAATCTAGAGCTTTGTTTTACACTGTTAGTGCTTCTGATGGTAATTTATCCCTTTACAGTCTAGACTACATAAGTTAGGGCTATATGGACGTGTTGAATGACAGCTTCTGTAGCATGTCTGGATGTTTTTGTTTTGTGCTGTGACATGTAAATGTATGTTTTTGCTGCTTAGAGGAGGAGCAAAAAAATCCTGATGAAACTGACTTTTTTTTTTTTTGATCAGGATTTATTTTTGAAATGAATTGCATTGATAGTATGGTTCTGTAAATGTGAATAGTTAAACTGTCAACTCTGTTAAACTAAGCAGTATTTACACTGCCAAAGCCATTTAAGGCTACAAACAAAGCAAAGCTATTTAAGTAATTGCTTTTTGCACTGGCCTTAGATGACTGTAATTAAGGTTAGTTAATTAGTTTTTGTTATGAAGCTACATCTTAGGCCTGTGCTCACAGTGCTGTAATAGTTGTATGCTAAAGTATGATGTTTGTACATATGGTTGTTAAATGGGGTTTTAGTTATAAACTTGTGTATTTAATTTATTTATTCATTTATTTGTTGAGGCACTTTATACTTCATTATGGTAGCGATCATCCGACACTGGGTGAAGGCGGGCTACACCATGAACAGCTTGCCAGTCCATTGGAGGACCAAAACACACACAACTATTCATACTCACATCTAGGGGCTATTTGGAACAGCCAATTAGCTTAATGAGCATGTCTTTGGATTGTGGGAGGAAACCGGAGTACCCAGAGCAAACCCAGGCACTCATATACAGTAGGAACATGCAGACTCCACACTGAAATGCCCTCACCAAGCCCAGGAACTTCTTGCAGTGAGGCAGACGTGCTAACCACTACGCTGCTGTGCCGCCACTATTTCAGAGTACGTGAACTAGAAAAGTGAAGCGCCACTAGTTATGTTTGCATGCACACATATGAAATGAATTCTTTCTAATCTGGAAGTTTCAGAAGCAGCCTAATGAATTTCAGATTAAACTAATGCCCTGTGTTCATTCTGCCCCATTAAAGCACAATGGAATGATGATGAATCATTGTGGGACAATGGAGAGTTCAGCAAAAAACAAAAAACAAAACCCACAGCTCTCTGTTATGCTTTAATTGGCTCTAAAATGCATCTGCATCCAGTCGCTACATTTCTGTGACCCTGCATTGGCCTAATTGCAGTAGATTAGCAAAAGAGATTAATGTTTGTAATTAATGTAATCTATCATGGTAATTAATATCAGTCAGACCCAAGGATGGATTTAAATGTGGCTGATTTGCATTGGAGACATGCACAAAATTTGTCCTTCAACATCTTGGATATGAACTCTGCAGTACATAAACAGTATGTCGCTTGCACAAATGTTCAATCATATCCTTATGGTTGGATACAGTCTGGATGTTCCTTTCTTGCACTTCATCTGTCTTCACTGATTTCGGGTAAATCCTCCTTAAGAAAAAATGTTCTTTAGTTAGAAAGGGCTGGAAGACGGTTTGGTTGTGGACAAGTTTGACAGGTGTTGTTTTTGTATTTTTCCCCTCCATTTTTTACTGTGTGCTATAATGCAAATCATTTGGCCTTAACTCTGTTTTCACTGGGCAACAAGTAGGCCCATGACTGTTTATGATTAAACTACTTTCTCTGGAAAAGTGTATTCCAGTAAGAGAAATGTAATTCACTGGAGATGTAAATAAATAATAATAGTTACCTATATATTAATACGAAGTATGAACGATAACCTTATACCTTTAGCGATCACAAATCCAGGTCATACTTGGCCCAAACCTCACATGATACATGTATTTTATTCATTTTATGCTTGTTTTGTGATTTTTTTTCATTCATTTTCATATATTTTAATATTTATAATTGACTGCTATGACAGTCTGTCTGTTTTTCCTGACATTTTTCTCAGTGCTCGGCTTTTCCTGTTTTGCTGGTAAACTTTGCTCTGCTCTCTCTGTGCAGGCCATAGTGAATGTGCTTATATGTCAAATATGCTGTAACAGGGCTAGCGCATTCAAATGCAACTGTGGAATTTTACATTTTTAGTGCATACCACACCTTCCAGTCTTATTGTTGTGTACGTCGAAATGACACACCAAAATAATTTCAAACTGTAAATGAATTCACTTTGCACAGTTAATAGGCACTAATAATATGCTTCCATATCTGACATGTAAGTATTCCTCTCAGTAAGTGTGTCCCTACGTAATCTCTGTCGCCACTGTTTCCAAGTCATCATCAGCGGTGTGTTGCCTTGTCATGAGGACGTTCTTTTCAGGACACCCATGTTTGCATACCTCGCCAGAGTAAAACTCATGTAAGAACAGCTAACATTGTGTCAAAGATGTGGTATAATTAATAATGTGGTATTTAATTAATCAATTGATGTGGTAAATAATAATAATAAAAAAGGTGTTTTAACCTTTGAAATGTATTACCCCTTTAATCCATAGATTTTCCACAGATATTTCTAGTAATAACTATTTCATGGCTAATCATTAATTCCTTGACCACTCGACCATAGAACAGATAAGGAGGGTATGCTTTTAAAAAGAAAAGCTCTTGCCTTGTAACTACCTCATGAAGTATGAAGAATAAGTGCTTTAAATATGTATTTCTTGTTGCATTTGATGGATACATACAGGGAATGAAGGTGGTCCATGTTCATTGACTTACTTAGCAAATGCTGCTACAGATCTGCACTGTACGAGTATGCTGTCTTGCTCAGTGTACATGCCTTAACACATGCCTTAATCCTAACTTGTTAGGCGTTACTGTACGTAGTGACACAATGCACAAGACAACTGTCGCCTCAGGTGGTTCCTAGTGAGCGGCCATCAAATTAAAACATGTTCCTACTTAGCTCAAACTTTGTTGGATGCTTATTTGGCTTTGTAGTTGCAAACATAGCATAAGCTGATGATAAGACTTGGATTAGGCTAGAGGTTTCCAAGCTTGGTTCTGGGGGACTTTCTTTCTTGTATATTTTAGTGTTTTCCCTGCTCTAATACACTGATCTCAATTCAGGAAGGGATGTTAGTAAAGTTCTTAGGTGAATCAGGCATGTTGGGAGCACAAAAAGTACAAAAATTAGCAGGGTTTGGGGTTTTCCAGGACTAGGGTTGGGAACCTCTGGATTCAGCTCTTTTAACACTAAACCTTTTTTTTCCTCCTTCTCTTTTTTTAGGATTGTCCCAGTAGTCTTGTAGAGTGGAAGAAGAAAAATACATATTGTGTCAGAGTGTGGTTTCAGAGATGCCCATCAGCAGAGAATGTCAGTTGTTCATGCATAAAGGTCTGGCTGCTCACTAACATGCCTCATTATAACTTTGCCTTCATCAATTAATCCCATTAGATACAGCATAATCAGTGTGTGCACAGCTATCAGGGTTCAGCATCAGTTTCCCACGCTGCGAGACTTCTCTCGCCTCTTTTCAGTGTCAGCTCTCTGATCTGCTATGACACTTGGTGAGCTTAAGTCGGAACAGCTATATCTACCGAGAGCGACATGCATAGATTTTTACACACACACAGTACTCCAGCTAAGGTAACTGATAGTGATGTTTTATTTGGAAGAGAACTGTGCTTCCTGAACATAATCCAAAAATAAACCTTGACTATTGTAGCTTTTCTATAATTTTTGTCAGACAGGATTGAATGTTTTGCAGGTTGTGTATGAATTCGCCCCACGCTGAGGGTAGTTTACTGGGTATGATGGATTTGTGATCAGATATTTTACCGTTTTATCTTCCTATTTGTAGAAGCTTCAGGAATTGTGCATTTCTACAATTATGTCTGCATGAAATATTAAGATTTGCAGAGAGTTTCTGCTGGTAACATCTTGTTTAGCCACAAGGGGGAGGCCATAAGCATGTTTAAAAGACCTCAATGGGGATTTTGCATTAACTATTTATCTTTTGGTTCTTCTTTATACCCCTTTCACACTTTGGTGTTTCAGCCTTGTGTATGTTTGGTGTATCAGGATACGTGGCAGTAAGAAAGAAATATTACAGCAATGCCGGTTTATGTAGCTAATACACTTGGATGTATAACATGATCTCCTTGTATGCCAGGGTACAGTTTTTTTTTTTAACTCCACACATATATAGCAGCTTTGATACATCAATTGTACGCCACAAAACAAAACCTATGCAGCAGTAACCCAGCGGAAATGATGGCTGAGCACCTATTATGCCGTGTGAATGCTTTAACAAAAACAATACTGACAGCGTGCGCATCATCACAGATAACAATGCGTGTATGATTTAATGGCAGGCATGATCTGAGGTGTGTGTGTGTGTGTGTGTGTGTGTGTGTGTGTGTGTGTTTGTGTGTGTGTGTGTGTGTGTGTGCGTGAACACTCACGTTGTTAGAGTTCAGGTTTGTTTGTGGCCGTGTGTGTTGAGGTTGTATGTGATGAGCATTCGATCCTGACTCAAAATTCCTGAAATCTGCGCTGGCAGGTACTCGCCGAAAACATTAAACGTAGGAACAGAACGAAAATGGTTACGCCGCTACAGTGCATCATATACCACACATGCGCCTCAGTATGCCATAACTTTACGTCCATTGAACCCCAAACAAACCCCAGATATGTCACAGGAATGCCACAGAAACAACACACATATGCTGTGTACGTCACGGAACTTTAACTTTCGACAAAATATGCCTCATTTCTTGCCGTTTGACTCATATAAAGATTTTGTTTTGTAAATATGGTGTTTACGTGGCAAGATCCAAGACAGTGTGACAGTAGCATCACTAATTAATCTCTGGATATTGATAGCCAGAACATTTCCTTTTCCCTTTTATAAGCTAAATATTATAAATATTGAGAAATGTTCTTTTAGAGGACCATGTGAACTTTCAGTTCAGCTAAGAGAAACACTTCAGCTAAGTAAGGAAAGTTTTAAATGTCCAATAAGTTGAGACATTTGTTTTTGTATTTGTAAGGAATTCAAAAAGAAATAATTTTAATGAAATAAGAGTTATTATTATTTATAGTAACTTTGAGGTAACATGGCAGCATATCCACATTTGAGAAGTCGGGACATTTAACAGAAATGACAAATCTGTAAAATACCAAATGTAATATTCTGGGAAATATATAAGAATTATGTAATGTAAAGTGAAATTAAGTGAAAGCCTGAAGCAATCATATTTAGTTACATCTGAAAAAGATTTTTATAAAGACAAGAGATGCAATACTTGTACATACAAGCGAGAATGTGTCAGGTTTGTATTACCTCACACTGTGTAGTATTCACTAGGCTGTGGTTTCTAATGAATTATAAATTTTATGTGAATATTTTCCCAATAGAATGGGCGTTGATCAGTCTGAACAAAGTTCAGAAAAGTTTACCATAGGACAAAGAGCAGCACTAAAGTGCCATAGACAGGGGGTCACAACCATATGCTTTGCTTTTAGTGTCTAAGGGATTGTACATCGTCATGTCACCATTGGCCTACATAACACAGTACTCCTTGTGAAATCCCTTAAATGGATGACGTTTTCTTCCCACTCACAGTGAGACAGCATAAGACTCTAGACTACACTACCTATATTGTTATGGGTATAACGTCAACTTCAACCAATGCATCCAAGGGTTCATCATGCTTCAACACATCTAAATAATATACATTTCATCCTATTCCCCTGCCTCGATCCAACTGAATCTTTGAATTCATTTTGCTTGGTGATGGAAGGTAAATGATTGGGCGTACCTGTATGTTAGCCAAAAGCAACTCCACGTTTAAAATTGTTGCGTGTGACACTGACTGAGCTGCCATTTCAATCTGTTTTCTCATTTCCGACCAATATAACCAAAGTGTTGCAGTGGTGCCTTTGAGCCCTCTCTCATTGCTAAAGGTCCTTGAATGTCTTCACCAGATGATCAGCCCCTTGACCTTTGAATGGATTATCAGATGGAGAATAATTAGGTTGGGCTATGGCGTAGAGGTTATCGGATGTGCCTCACAGCATGAAAGTCCTGGGTTTGAGCCATGTGTTCAGCGTTTTTGTGTAGAGTTTGCATGTTCTCCTTGTGCTTGTGTGGGTTTTTTCTGGGTGCTCCGGTTTCCTCTCACAGTTCAAAGACATGCACATTTGGCTAATTGGCTATTCCAAATTGCCCCTAGGTGTGAGTGCAGACTGACATGTTAGACAGAGAGCTAGGGCTATTTTCTCACAAGTTGTGGAAGGTGTGAAGCATCTGGTCATCGGAGAACTATCCATAGATGGGACCATTATAGAACACCATTGAACAAGGGTGCTCTGGAAAGAGTGCATTTTTGTTATATTGTTATATATGCAACATACACACCCAGACTCTTTGCAAAAAACTCCAGTAACTGCTTCAAAGTTGCAGTATTGGTAGCCTATTGGTAGCCCTTCTCAGCCTCTACCAATTTCGTCCTTGCTCTTTCATCCAATTTCGGAGGGAGGGCCTAATTTGAGAAGGATCTTAATAGTACCAAATCCGTTCCACTTTTTGATTATGGACTTTACTGTGCTCCTAGGATTGACTTTTTTGTATCCATTTCCTGACTTGTGCCAGTCCCCAACTTTATCCCTGAGATCTTTTGACAGTGCCTTTCTACCCATAGTTGATTGTTTGCTTTCATTTAAACTTGCAGGCTCTGGAATTCTCTAGGAATAGCTGTTTTTATTCTGAACTAATCAAAAAGATTACAACCGATCACAGGTGCAAGGCACTTGTGTGCAATGGAGAAGGTGATTAGTTAGTAAGTGAATGATCCTTCAACCATCTTAATGATTTAGGTTTTTTAATTATAATTATATTTTCTGATCTGTTGCAATTATATCTTGGCTGATATATGAAACTTGGCTGATATATGAAAATACAGCTGGAAAAATATTTGTTGTGTCTTCTTTTCAGGTGAATGTAAAATGTATTTATTTATTTATTTTTATTTTTTATTTTTTTTTGGGTATGCTTTTCCATATGCACTATATGTGTAATAGTCCTGTTTGCATCATAATATATGAAGTAACACTTTTTGTTGTTCATATTTTATAGCTGCATGAGTGTAAAAGCTCTTTAATGCTTCTGCTACTTAAGCTGGTTATGTTATGTTCTGTTTTGGTATTCTTGAATGATGGTATGTAATTGATCATGAAAACCCCAGCTTAAACAGCAAGTTTATGTGCCTAGGCTTTATAGAAGGCTTAGCCAAAAGTCAAGTGAGCTTTGGTTATTGAGGATCATATGCCAGTGTGCAGTGCCAATGCTTAAGCATTCATGAAAAACTGAAATGGGTCCTCTGTATCACGGAGCCAAAACAATAATCTAATTTAGTTCCTCAAATATTTTCCCACAAATAAAACAAAATCTTGGATAGAGTTTTTCAGAGAGACCAGATTGCATTTCATTTTTTGAGATGGAATTAATTTTCTGTCTTGTGTAAAGAGCTTGTGTAATGCCTTTATTTGAAAGGCCCAGTGAGTTATACTGGATGATTGACTACTTATAGGCTCTTATAAATGATTCCTTCTCAGATACAATAATTACCATCACATCAAAATATATACTATCAAAAAAAATCAAAGGAATGGCAAATGGCCTGACTAACTTCTCATGTTGATTCATCATATCCCTGATCAGTCATATGAACATAATTTCCAATATCACATGTGTCTGTTGGATAAGTGCTTGGGCCTCATGCACCTGGGACTTTTGCACAGGTGTAGCACAGGACATTTGTCTTACTTTTATCCTTTTTTTAAGAGGCTCTGCAGTTCTCTTTCTCAGTTTTTTTTTTTTTTTTTTTTTTTTTTTTTCCTCTTTGGCTTTGCTATCCATGACCTGTCTGTTTTTGGCTAGTTCCGTCTTCACTTTTCCTAGTCCCACAGTCTTTTCTCACTCCTGATTGTAAATAAAACTATGTTGTATTAGCAAAGTGAATGCAGGGCAGAAGCATTTCAGACAGCATTGGGTCAGGTTACCTGCTGTTGGCCAGATCTGACAGGCATTATAAAGTGATTACCATTAGAGTGTTATATGATGACACATGATGGCGTAGTGGTTAGCACTTCCACCTCATAGCAAGAAGTTCCTGGGTTCAAGCCCCAAGCCTGGCGAGGGTGTTTCTGTGTGGATTTTGCATGTTTTTTCCCATATTAGAATGTGTTTCCTCCAGGTACACCGGTTTCCTCCCACAATCCAAAGACATGCACATTTGGCTGATTGCGTGTTACAAATTGTGAGTGTGAGTGTGAATGGGTGCGTGTGTGTTGACCCTGCTATGGTCTGGCAAGCTGTTCAGGGTGTTCTCCACTTTTGCCTGAAGTTGGCTGGGATGGGCTTCATCCTCCCCATGACCCTAGTAAAGGATAAAGTAGTACAGAAAATGAAATGTAATTATTGCTTACTATTTTTTAATCAGTTTGCAATTCATGACAAATTATTACAGAAATATTAGCCTTTTGGCCAGAACCCTTCTGTTTGCTTTGACGAAATTCCTTTATGATTGATGAGAGAAATGTAGCAGTACTGGAAATTGGACTGCATTTTCTGAGTTCATGTTTGCAGTATTGAGCCATGTCCGTTTATTATAAGGTCATAAAGAGAATCTGTCTTTCATTTTGGCCAAACTTGGCCCAAAGCCCCTGACTCCTGTCTAAAGACATACACATTACACATATTTGAACCAGGACATGTCTCATTCACTCAGATTTTCCATCTTTTTCCCAGCACTGATTTTTGAGTTTTGCTGTAGATATCTGTACTCGAGCCGGGGTTTATAACCTCTGAGGATACCACAGGAAACTGTATATATTTGAAAAGAGGGGGCAGTCTTATTTTCTTTTGTGCACTTTTGTTCCGTAAGAACCTATCCTAGCTAAAGCAGCATGACTGATCCTCACTCTGTGTGTAGATGTTTGTGGTTGGGCCTTTGAGTTGATTGGTCAGTAGTGGGTTACTTTATTCCAGGGGTCTCAAACTCAATTTACCTGGGGGCCGCTGGAGGCAGAGTCTGGGTGAGGCTGGGCCGCATCAGGTTTTCCAAAAGAAAAGCTTTGTTTTTAAATTTTCAATCTTCTTATAAGTTTTAAAACTTCTTAAAATGATCTTAAAAATCTCTTTATTTTTATATTTTAACACAAAATAATATGAAAAAATAAATAAACAAATTAAGAATTAATAAGAAAATAAATAAATAAATAAATCAGTAATAAATAAATAAAATAATAATAATGAAAATAATAATAATCCTAATAATAATAATTAGATTTCTCTGGTCAGCGACTATATGAGGTTTCTTCAGTCTTCTATATTTGCTGTATTCAGATTTTAATGTCTGTATGAACAGTTCTTTAACCTTTAACCTTCTTCTGAACATGAATTGTCCTGAACATGAATGGAACACTGAAGAACATGAACTGTTCTTCTGAACA
>JBCNYH010000007.1:17798642-17808882 GCA_039654325.1 Tandanus tandanus | reverse complement strand
TATATATATATATGTGTGTGTGTGTGTGTGTGTGTGTGTGTGTGTGTCCTGAATATATATCCGCACACACCTTTATCTTGCAATCACAAACAAAAAAGATGTTTGTCCCGTCCTCCTGGACGCCCCATCCAGCATTGTGCATGCTGTTATTTCAAGACTATACAAATCAAGCAATCACTTCAAGCATTACCAAGCATGAATATTCTCCTACCGAAAGGACTACCAAAGGTCTACAACACTTCTTTTAATCTCATTAAATCAGAAAGTCTGTCAAAATGAGGTATTTCATTCCAATTGTGCTGTTCACATGAAAACTCATTTTATTCTACTTGAACTTGAATTCAATTAATAACAGATTATTAGAGTCCATGTAAATATAGCTACTGTGAAACAAAGTGTAACCCCTTCAAATTGTCTTATTTATATCTAAGAACTTATCGCCAATAGTTACATATTATATGCTAAAGCTTTTCACCATTCAGTTATGGTAGTTGCTTATCTAGACATTTCTAAATAGGATGTCTTATGTAACTTGACCTTTACAAATTTGAGTTGCATACCTCTGGTCTATGTTACATGATATGACTTGTGTTATATTAAATTATATACCATGAGGGACATTCCCTGGGGTTCGACTAATAAAATACCCAAGTTCCTTTGCTGTGCAACTGCTTGCCTTGCTCTTATTCTCCCTTTCTGAATGTCAGTCTTGTATATAGAGAGGTTAGGTTTTCTGGGACACAGTGAGCACAGTCCAATTAGAAGAGCTGAGATATTGTAGAAAATGCAGAAGGAAACTGACCATCTGGCCTACATCAGCCCTTTGTGTAAATAGCTCCAGATTGTTTGGGCTGAACCAGATGCCAGTGCTCGGTCAAACAGGCAGGGCCTTAATGTATAGAATATGGAAGATGAAACAGGGTTGTCTGTGGAGCTTTACCTTTGCATAATTTATGTACTACCGTTTGCAGGATTTTGCTTTGGAAATGTGTAAGAAGTGAAAGAGATAACTAAAACACCCGGGTGTTGGTGTATGTGATGTACAAATCCCCATTACTGAAATACATGTATGGATAATATCACTAAATATTGAGTTGAAATCTACTGCATGACTTTATTAAGTTTTTCTGGACAGTCTACTATCATATTTATCACATGGACCTGATTGAGTATCAGAACTGATAGAAGTAGCTTTACATCCATTTCACAGCACATATGTTTCCACTTTACTCTTATTTAATTTGCTAAAATATGATAAGTATTCATAGATCTTTTGCATTGTTCAGGGATTTTGCTAAGCAGTTCCCATCCTTTAAGGCAATTTCCACTAAATTTGTTTTTCCATCTCGTAGTTCAGTCTACTGCATACACATGATAGCTTCTAGGGCTGCAGGATATGGAGAGAAAAATGCACATATGAACTTGCAGGAGGGTTCCATACTGATATGCGATGGGATGAATCTGAGATTAATATGTGCAATACGTTAATCTTTAATTTAGTTTGTAATTTATTTGAAGAACAATGTGTTTGTGATTTACCAACCCAGTCACCTGAGGCCACAGTTTTATTGCGTTCATACTGAAAAATTAGAACACAGTACAAAGCAGCACAAAATCAGACTTCTCATTGTGTACACATACATTATAAGGTAAGCATAATGATGCCACATATTTATTTGAGACTTGTGTTGGTTCAAATCAACACCTGGTAAATACTGTGAAGGTGAGAAGTACCCCACTGTACAACAGCACTGCATCATGTATCATTATGTATGCATAGAAAGCACTCTCAAAGAGAAGAAATTAATGAGTCTATACCCTCGAATGTGATGAGCCTCACCTGTGTCCCATTAACAGCATGCCATGAATGTGTGTTTGTTGTATGCTTGCAGGAAGCCAGTAACTTCAGAGAGAGAGATAGAGAGAGAGAGAGAGAGAGAGAGAGAGAGAGAGAGAGAGAGAGGCCAACACGAAGCGTGTTTCTGTGCCTTCACCACGTTCATGTGTTTAACCACCGGTGTGTGGTTAAATGCAGATCTCATCGTAGGGTGAGATAAAAGGCCACTAAAAAGACAGATTTTGGTGAAATTAAATTAGGCAGTGAATAAGCAAAGTGTATCAAAATAGCAAATTGTACATCATGTAAAAGACTCATCAAGATAATGACAAATGAAAATAATACATCATTTAATGGTCATGGCATCTTTCTGTATTTATAGTAACATGTCTCAATTAGTGTAAACCTTGCATACATGCACACCCTACTTGGCAGTCTTTCTGTTGCATGAGTTGTCTATTTATTCTGTGTGTTTGTGTTCATTTAAAGTCGTGTTATCAAGCCAGGAAAATGCTAAAGTACTTGTACTTTCTTAAAGCCATGAATAAAATAATTTATGTAATGTTTGGTAAATTAATTGCAGGGAGTACCTGTGTTACAATAGAGACTGTGAATTATTGTTTGTGTCATTGACTATGCTTAAATTCTTTGAAACCACAAGGGTAGCAGCCAACATATAGTCATATATCTTATTTTCTTTGACTTCAGCTACCTGAGCTGTATTGCTTTATTTCACCACAGAGGGTGTGTCTGTAGTAGTGGCTTCAGGCCTGTCAGCGATGCTGGCCCAGTTCAGTTTTTAAGTCCCAAGCAAGTTCTCACCTGCATCCCAATTCTGGCTGGAGCAAAAAACACCTTTGTCCCTCCAGCATCAACACATGAAGGAACTAGGTCATCAGTCGCGCATGTGCACTTTGGTCACGAAAGTTAACTTTTGTGTGGGTCACGGAAAAGTTACACATCCGCCATTACAAAGAGAGAGAGAGAGCTTTACAATCCGAGCCAATATTAACATTCTTTTTACCATTTAAACTAAAACAACAAAGAATAAATAACGTCGACCACCAAACAATGCCTTAAATCAAGACTTTTTAAAAGTTCAGACTTTACAACTTACAAAGACTTTACAAAGAAATATGGCTTCGAGAAAGCCAGGCGTGTGCCGGTCTATCCTTGGAAGATCAAAGCTTTTGCCGGATCACCCCTATAAAACCAAAACAGTTTGGGGAAACAGGCACAAGTGCATATGGATGGAGAATGAAATGTTTTCTATGTTTTAGAGCCTTCAAAATGAGCAGCTTGCATGAGACTAACTTGGTGTTTGCCAGCCATTAACTCTTACTTGAGTTACAGCAAACAGCGAAGAGTGATTTCTTGCTCTTTGTCTTGTTGAAGCACGGCTAGTGCTAAGGTTAGGGATAACCCATTATTCATCCTTTAGTGGAGCAATTCTATGTTCCTGCTCCTGGTAACTGATAGATTTGAAATATGCTAATGTGCATTTGCGTATGCTCAGATAATGAAGAAAGTCAATTCCCTCGTTCGCATGCCCAACTGGTGACATATTCCCTTTAAGGCCTGACCTGCCTTTTTCAATACCTCAAATTAATTCAACAATCTCATTTGATCCGGAACCGTGCATTCGGTACAGCCACATCACTTCAATCCCTTCGAAAGATGAACCCCCTATGCACTTAATTATGACATAATCTTTCTGAAATTCTCTGCTGAATATTTGCTCATTTGCATTGGTTGAGTTGGTGTAGTGGAAAGTGAAGTGGAAGAAGAAATAAGTTTACTGTTTTCTGTCTTGTTTAATAAAGATTTATTGACCCAGTCACTAGATAAACAGTCACTGCTGAGCAAGACAGTTTGTGGAAATGTGCAACAGTAATAATAATTCTTTTATGAACACGGACATTAGGCGCCTATTTTCCCAGTGCTATCCTCTGTTTGGAAATACTGTAAATTATTTTTGATAACTTTCTCTGAGAAACACTCTTCCTTTGTGAAATATGTTTAATGGTATGACCAGTAATATTTTCTTGTATGTTTAAAAGCAGTGCACCTCATCGACTCGGTGTGTAACTCACTTTTAACAGGTTGAAAACCCTCCACAAAGTCCACATGCATGTATGTTTACACTCACAGCTAAAAATCATGAGTAAAAAGTTCACAATTTGTTCACCAACAAGTGTATTTCATTTCTTGTGGCTAGGGACCCCTGTCCACTGAAATACAGTACACAACATATAAAATGGAAAATAGATTTGAGCAGAAAATTTCTTACTGTTAGTAAATATTAGTAAATACTAGTGCAATTATTTTGCTGTATCGACAAATAATTTTGACAATGCGTGTTGGAATAAATTAGTTATAATGTAAAAATTATTATTGGTGTTTTATAACCCTTATAAGAAATGCCAGATCCTTTTGACTATATTTTAAGTAGTTTAACTTTCTAAGAAGAGCGTAATGGTTGACTCGCCTGTCTCACAGTAAAAAGGTCCTGGGTTTGAATTCTGGGCATGGCCAGGACGTTTCTGTATGGAATGTGCATGTTCTATCAATTTCTTGAAACCATTAAACTTTTTAAGCATTAAACTAACAAAATGTATCCCAGTTACTTTTTTGTATCATATTAATTGCATTTTCCCATGTTTTTTAAATTGACATTCAATTCAAGTTTTCCTTAGAACTTAAAGGAAACAACCAACCTGAATAACTTGTGTATCAGTATTTATTTTTAATATGCCTTTGTCAGCCAGGTTGTGACTGTTCATCAGTATGTTCAAAGTAAAAGTAAATAAATCACAGTTGATGAATCTCCCCTGTCAATGTATCTTCAGCAAAGACTATTCTGAGCACTTTCAGGTAGTACTCCACAAAATGCCAGAAAATTGGCAGGTGCTCCAGAGCCAGGTAGAATCAGAGAGTACACCAAAGCAGCCCTTTCGAATTGCACCACTTCAAGCTCCCTACCATGAGTCTACATGATGATCCCGAGACCTTCTAGGAGCTCTTTGAGCATGCTGAGCCAGCATGGCCAGCCTCGCAATGGGCCTGGGTAGATTGGGAAAGCAAAGTAGTAAGGGATCAGCATTACCATATGGTAATATTCTGATCCAGACTTGTGGTAGTGAGTATTCAACTGAGTACAGGCCTTGGTGGACTCAGGATGTAACCAGACCACAGTCCATTAAAGCTAATGCATGACTGGTGAAGGTGAGATGTGTACACAGTGGGGTGCACACGGAATGGCTCTTTTGCAAATAGTTTTTATAATCCTCTCGGCCCGGGTACCACTTTTCCCCTTTGCTTAAGGAAAGATAAAATACAAACTTTCAGGACGATTGAGCTTTGTTTGTGGGGTCCACGTCAAATATCAAAATTTAGTCAAATAACACCACAAATTCGAAAATTAATGAAACAATTTTTTTTTTTACAATCTGGTTGCTGTCCATAAAAGTTGTTCTTATGACATATAATACCATTCACAAAGTGTGTTCAGGCACTATTCAACAGTTTTTAAATGTTTTTGGTTTTCTTTTTCTCAAATTAGGCCTCATTCTTCTGTCCTTTTCAACCACTTGCAACACGTTTTGATAGTTCTCTTCTGCACTCACTTCACACACTTCACACTTCTTTCTTCACAGTCATTCATGCAATTCAGAGCTCTAATTCAATCCTTTCCATTGAGAAATGCGACATTGGTAGGGCAGTGAAATGGCTCAGTGATTAGAGCGTAGCTCCTGGTTTTGTAGGTTGTGGGTTCAAATCTGGGCAAATCCCCGGTAGAACTTGCACCAAATTTTCCACCTTAATTTGTTGTGCACCTTCCATGGAGGTACTAATGCTGCCCTCGCTGTTAAAGCAGAGGCGGGTGAATAGTACTGGCTTACATGCGAGCTCTTGCATCCCTTAACCCGCCAGGGCATTTTATTAATTATTCATCAATTAGTTTCATTCATGTATCATGATGTAGAAGTGTTCCTAATTCAGTGCGCTGAATGTGCAGGAAGAGTTGTATAGCCGCCAGGGGTTTGAGACTGGTGTATGCTAGTTCAGACAGTATGATTGCCTCTCATTAATTCGTGTCTCTCACTCACAGAGCATAGAAACGAAGTAACCTTGCGCTGTATAAATGAATGCCATTACATTCCTCCATTGGTAAATACATGAATGGGGAATCAATGTCCAACAAATGGAATATCAGCCAGGAGTCCTTGTCTAGTAGCTCACTGAGGTTGTTACATTTTCCAGCATTGGAAATTTAGGTTTACCATATCCAGCTCCAGATCATTTCATAGTGCTTCCTGAACCTCTGGAACAATGCAAGCTCTGGGGATTATAAAATATCTATCTTCAAGTCCTCAAAGGTATGGTTCAAAACCACTTCACCCATGTGACGTCGGCATCCCAACCACAACAAAGCTATACCAGGTTCATATCTTGGTACACCTAGTAACTTGACCTCATCTGCAGACTGATTATACTTTATGCAAATCTTGTTCTAGCAAATCTACAATTTTGCATAATATAATTTTTAACTTTTTATCGAAAAACCATAAAAGAGTAAAAACTGATAAACTTTGACCTCTGAGTGGACCCCCTGACCATGAATTGATCAATCTGAATTTTCTCCTGCTTGATAGCCTTACATATTGGAACAAAAAAAAAATCATAGGGCCGAAATAGTTTGTGAACTTGAGATTTTCATGTGTACCCTAGAACCCAGGGATGTTTGAGTATTTGCTACTGTGCTTCACTATAAAATTTAGGGCAGAAAAGCATGGAGTGGAGGTGACAGTTAGTCCTTGCCTCTCCCATCTGCTGAATCGGGGAACATATTGGCCAGGCTTCCAGGCATTAGAAAAACATATTTGTGAATGGGTTCTGCAGTAAAACCTGAGAGGATTCCACTGTACAATTGACTGTGGAGGATGTCCATGGGCTATCTGCACTAGCTCCATGTCAGGGAGATACCAGAGGTGGAGAGGGGTCTGCCCCTTCTCCCTGTGTAGGAACTTCCCTTCTGGAGCAGTTGCGTGATGAGACACTGAGACATGATTTTGACCATGTGAAAGTAATTGATGGTCAAAACCTCCAACCTAATGTTGCACTCTCTTACCTGGATTTTCTATTATTAACTTGCGGTTATTTTGCCTGATGCAGGACACTCAAATGCAGAAAATGACACCATTTGTTACTCCGGAACAATTGCTGGGATCCTTTCTGGAACTGCTCATCAAAGTCCCATGTCTAGGAAGTTAGGACAGGATAAAACACTAAACTGTCATGGCCCATTTTTATTGGATGGGTTTTTCCAGTGATGTGCAGATGACGAATTCCATTGTGGCCTTTAACATTGAGTACAAATACCAAGTTAGTATTTACCACTTGTACCCCAAACAGAGGGATGCGGGCTATGCTGTCCCCCTGGAGCATACTATTCAACTTCAGCCGCAAGCTCTTGTTGCTTGCAACAGAGTGTCTGACCACCAATTTCCCCACATTAAGGATGCCAACGCACAGATCACTAACTGGTATTAGGGAATACAGCCTTTGAAGTTTGATGTAGTACATGGGCTGGGGTGCAGATGGTGGTGCCAGAATGCCTCTCCTGCAAGGGGGGTTCAGCTGCATGCCAGACAGCTTCCCAGCCTGAGTCGAGCTTTAGGGGCACGTGGCAGCGAGGGCAGGATTAAGCATCATTTATAGACAGACATGAGTTGCATAGAATCGGCAGGTAACATGATATATTACTGTAAAACTGTGACAAATTACCAGCAGTTTATTTATGCGGTCTCTTGTGTACTTACAGAGAAACCAGTAACCAGAGAGACCAAAGAGAGTGTGTTTTGAGTTCATGTGTGTTTAAGTTGCCATGTGTGTCTCCAAGTGAGTTTGAAGCAGTAAAGCCGCTGAAGAGCAGAAGTTCAAATTGAAAGTGAATAAATGCCAGTTAAGTTATCCCATGTTTCTGCCCATGTTTCTTCATTCTCGCGGTCGCAATGTCATATTTAAATGTCATCAAAACTCCCTACTAATAGTAGCACCAGTAGGAATTAGATCTAAATTCATATACACACAATTTCCTCCAGGAACCAAAAAGTATTCTGATGATTCTGATTATGATTCTGATATTTACCGAACAAGAGCCATGAAGCAGCACTTCAGTCCTTTAGATAGTAGATAGCTAACTAGGTGAGACAAGTCTCTTTCTTAACTCTTCAAAGTGCTTTATGTCATGCTGCATCCATGTTTATCTGCAGAAAAATTATTCAGTGGCACCTTCTGAAGGTATACTGGTAGAAAGTGGACTGTCATTGGACTTGTAGGCCTCAATCAAGTGGAATATAAATTAATGAAATTATCTTTCTTTAAGTGTGCACGATATATACAGTGTACAAGAAGGACGGTGTCTTTTCAAATGAGTGCTATATTCCAGACTAAACCATTCTCTAACAATTAAAGTGCAGGTTTTGACGGGAAACGGGTGTTGAAATTTTAATTGGGTAGTACATGAAAGGTGAAAGGTAGTGGGTTTCTGTGTGTAGGTGTGAATATAATTCTTTACAGCCATAATGTTTTTTTTTTATGTTGTGTCCCTGAACAACACCATGTGCTTCAGGAAGCTAGCAAGATATTATTACTTCCATAATGTGTAAAATGAAGGGTTTTAAGTACAATAATACTTTATACAAACCTGTGGGGTAGTGGTTAGCACGTTCACCTCACAGCAAGAGGGTCATGGGTTTGAGTCCTGGGTTTGGCGAGGGCATTTCTCTGTGGAGTTTGTGTGGGTTTCCTCCGGGTACTCTGGTTTCCTCCCACAGTCCAAAGACATGTACTGTACATTAAGCTAACTGGTTGGCTGTTACAAATTGCCCCTTGGTGTGATTGTGAATGATTGTGTGTGTTGCCCTGCAATGGTTTGGCGAGCTGGGTTCAGGGTGTACCGTTCTTTCACCCAGTGAGCTTCACTCAGCTGAGATAGGCTCCAGCCTCCCCGTGACCCTAATAGGAGTTGTCCAATTTGGCAAATGATTGAGTAAAAGAGAGATAAGTGTTTTAACATGCACTCTATCTATCTGTTAGGTTTATTATTTCATGGATGTTTTTGTCTCTCAGGGTGGCCCTGTGGCACTGTGGGTAGTGTTTTCACCTTACTAGATCCAACTAGCTTCTGAGCTCAGATAACTGTCTGTACACTTTTGCATTCTTTTCCCATGTCTATGTGGGTTTCCTTCATGTTGTACGGTGAAGGTGGTTTCCTCCCACCTTATGAAACGTGCAGGTGGGGTGATTGGCTGTGCTAAATCATGCTTATGTGTAAATGAGTGTGTGAATGTATATGCATGATGGGTGTGGATGCTTGTGTAGTGAATGTATGATGTACAGGAAGCAGATTTCACTTCATGTATTGGGACACTTTCAGTATGTAACGTTGATAGCCATTTTTATTAGTAATTACAGGTTTTGATTTGAACTTAATTTAAATTATCTCCATTGCCACTTGCACTAGCTGTTAACTTCAAGTAAACATCTATAAAAGTATAAGCTTAAAATTGGGCAAAGAATCATTCTGGTAAGCTCTAACCATTTTCCCTCTAAACTCTGACCACATAATAAAAAATTACAGGCTGTAGTTGCGTTGCTGATATAGAAGCAGTGGGCATTTAAGGTCAGATACAATTTAAGTAATTACAGTCTGAACTTACATAGTTTGATATGCATTAATTCAAATACACTTCTAGGTACCAAAAAAGTGTATATTTTATTACAGGAAATAATTTATTTGCACTTGACTCAGGTTTCTCCCTCCTGGAGAGACCTGAAAGGGATGTATCTAAGGGTGGTGTATGCCTTCATAGTTGATCCTCTGCTGAGTCCCTGATGTATTTGCCACGTGTGTTTCAAACAATGGCTGATTCATCTATCACCGTGTCTGTCCACATTGTCAGTTTGGTGGGTAGACGGTGGGGGATGAACAAATACCTCACAGTGAAGCTCTTAATTCACAGTCATGAAAAACACTAAGCTACTGTTGCTATGTGTAGAGCAGTTATAGGCTAACATATACACCAGCTGATCTAACATGCTTAAGGTGAGGCTGTCAAAGGTAGCAAAACAGTTTAAAAGTTCATTTAACAATAATCTGTCCCTTATAGTTTGTCGTGAACCATAGTGTGGCCGAGAGGGGTGTGTCACTTTTAGCAAAGTATCAATGCCTCTGTAGTACAATGTTTCATAATGTTTCCTTTACTGTAAAAGGCAGATATTATTTAAGAGCCAGCACTCAAATAACACTCTTAAATTTTAAAGTATTCATTCATTCATTCATTCATTTTCTTCCGCTTCTTCCGGGGTCGGGTCGCGGGGGCAGCAGCCTAAGCAGTG
>JBCNYH010000007.1:17775459-17789785 GCA_039654325.1 Tandanus tandanus | reverse complement strand
CACACACACACACACACACACACACACACACACACACACACACACACACACACACACACACACACACACACTTCATTGCCAGTAACCATTCTGTTTATTCATGAATGCAGCTTTTATTAGCTTAATCATCTCTGACATGCATAAAAAACAACCCACATGCCTGTGTGGAAGGTTTGATGAATTAAAAGTTGGGATATTTTTCAAAATATGATAAAAAGTAAAATTTTTAATCTATACATTTAAGTAAGCCTTTTATTAAGTGACAAATATCTGCAACACATTCAAAAGTAGGCACAATGATGAAACAAAATTAAAATGTTCATAGAATATTTAAGTTGCAGTCCTAAAGTAATTGGTAGCAGATGAGGTATCATTATTGGGTAAGGGCCCGTTTGTACCAGAATTTGTGAGAGAATTGTTAGTCAGTTCAAATGGAACATTTCTCAGCTGCAGTACATAATTTACTGAAAAGATTCTGGAAATTTAAACACATCTCACTGTGTAAAGGGCAGGGTCAAAAACCCACTGTTGGATGTGTGTGACCCTCGAGCCTCAGAAACCTAAGGCTAATGTGACAAATATAGCCACATGGGCTTGGGACATTTAGTCATTTAATCAGTTAGGTTTTTAAATATTTGGAAAATGTTACATTTTTTTGTAATTTTGCCTCTGTGCTCCAACACAAGATATTTTAAATAAAGCAGTCAAGATGTGACTAAAGTGGAGACTTTCAGCTTTAATTTAAGGGGTTAAATTAACCATTGTGCATTTGCCTTTTAGGAATTACAGCCATTTTTTTTTACACATTCCACCCATTTTTAGAGGATCAAAAAAAATTTGACAATTGATTGTCAAGCAGTTTTATGGCAAGGCATGACCTGCTTCTTCATTATTACCTGGCACATAAAGGGTTTAATATGACTGAAATCAATTCCAAGTGTTCAGTTTGCATTTGGTAGCGGTTTATGGGAACTCTTGATATGATTTCCAAAGACATGTCAATGCAAGTAAAGGAGGCCTTTATTATGCTGAAAAAATGAAAACATTTATCAGACAGATAGCAGAAACTTTAGCAGTGGCCACATCAACAATTTTCATTTTTATATTATTATAATATTGCAAAACTATTAGAAAAACACTTAGTAAAAATAGATAATGACCCAAAGCATACTGCAAAAGCAACCCTAAAGCTTTTTAAGGCACAGAAATTGAATGTTTTCAAATGGCTTGGTCACTCACTTCTCGGTGCAGAAATGCTGTAGAGTTCTCTTGGCCTGAGCTCATCTCAGATGGACTGAAATGCAATGGAACCATGTGCTCTAGAGTGGTATATTTGTGTGTGTGTGTGTGTGTGTGTGTGTGTGTGTGTCTGTGTGATGGATCTACCCAAAATAATATATATTGATGAAGGAAAAATAAACAAAAAAACAAACGAAAAGTTGTACATTAATATGTATTCAAACCCTTTGCTATGAAGCCCATAAATAAGATCTGGTGCTACCAATTGCCCTCAGAAGTCACATAATTAGTTAAATAAGGTCTACCTGTGTGCAGTCTAAGTCTCACTTGATCTCAGTATATATGTTGCAATCAGATTGTGAAACCAGTCATTTCACGAAATTCCTAAAACTTTTAGTCATTTCGATAAATGACTGAAATGACTAGGAATTTCTCAAAATGACTGGTTGCACAATCTGACTGTAACATATATAGACCTGTTCTGAAAGTTCCAGAGTCTGCAACACCACTAATCAAGGGGCACAACCAAGTAAGCAACACAACAAAGACCAGTGAGCTCTTCAAACGGGTCCAGGACAAAGTTTTGCGATAGTAAAAATCAGCGTTGGGTTATAAAAAAAACCCCAAAAACGTTTGAAACCTTGAAAATCCCATAGAGCACCAGTAAATCTATCATCACAAAATGGAAAGAATATGGCACACGACAAACCTGCCTGGAGAGGGCCAGCCACCAAAACTCATGGCCGGGCAAAGAGAGACAACAAGGAGACCAAAGGTAACCCTGAAGGAGTTGGAAAGCTCCATAGTGGAGACTGGTATATCTGTCCATGGGACCACTTTAAGCTGTACTCTCCATAGAGCTTTGCTTTATGAAGGACTGGTCAGAAAAACAGTTAAAAAGCACATTTATAGTTTGCCAAAAGGCATGTAGGAGACTCCCCAAACAAATGGTAGAAGGTCCTCTGGTCAGATGAGACCAGTAAAATTTAACCTAACACCTCTCATCACCCCAAGAACACCATCTTGATGTGGGGATGTTTTTTATCAGCAGGGATTGGGCAACTGGTCAGAATTGAGGGAATTATGGATGGTGCCAAATGCAGGCAAATTATTGGATTGGGTAAAAATCCCAGTGGCTAGATGTGTCAAGCTCATAAAATATTCCCTAAGTGGCCATGAAGATGATGGTATGGAGATTCATCATTGCCCAAGGCATGGGTGAGCTGCATGTGTATGAAAATACTGCTGACATAGTTGTTTGTAATGGGATTTAAGAGAGGCATACAGTATGTTGTACTTAAGGAAAATCCATGCTTATTTAATGGGGGAGTCCATGCTTACTTTAGCAGGAAAAAGCCAAGCCACATTCTACATGAGCTACAACAGCATGGGTTCATACTGTGCTTGACTAGCCTGCTGCTGTCTTTTTCATTTCTGAACTGCTTTATCCTTTATTAGGGTCACAAGGAGGATGGAGCCCACCCCAGCCAACTCTGGGTAATGGCGGGGTACACCCTGAACAGCTCGTCAGACCAACACAGGGCCAACGCAGACACACAACTGTTCACACTCACATTCACACCTAGGGGCAATTAAGAATATTCAATTAGCCTAATTTGCATGACTTTGGACTATGGGAGGAAACCGGTTCACCTGGAGGAAACCCACTCATGCACGGGCCGAACATGCAAACTGCACACTGCACAAGTGAAATTGGTGTCCTTTAGATGTACAGTCATGGTCTGTAGAAAACTCATAAGACCATTCAAGCCAAATAATCCTACCTCTAAGCCAATTAGGCCCTGAGATGTTGTGCTGAAGTTCCTTAAACAGAGACTACTGTGGGAGACATAAAACAAGTATAATATTGGCTACTGTGATGCTGGGTCATGCAAGGGGAACAACTTGATTTCTTCACTTTCACTGACCTATGAAATGGATCAGTAGGAACCCAACCTTGCTTTACCTTGGATCAAGGACCCACTATGATCTCATATGGGTAATTGGCTTTTTTGCAGTACTGCAACTCAGTTGTAGCAGCAGAGGAAAAGACAGGATAGGGAGAGAAATAGAGATGGATGGAATTAAAAAAATCAACAAGTCAAATAGAGTACACAAATTAAGGAAGGCCAAGGTTGGCAGACAGCATGAAATGTTTTTTTAGGTTCTTCCAAAAAATTAAGGTCAGAACAGACAGGTGGGTCAAACACAGACACGAGCATAAGCAAATTCATAAAGCAGGCACAGCACAGGGCATAAGAACACTAAAGACATAAGCTGGAGGAGCATAAGAAAAGACTGCTCATAGTGGAAACACATGTAAAAAGTCATAAGGACTTCAGACAAACAAAGGAGTATATGTAGACTGAGTAATGAGACCATTAACTAGGAACAGGTGCAGGTGATCATGAAAGGGTAGTGTCAGGGTGGGATTGAGGCAGGAATGTTCCACACAAAGAGGGTTTCGTGATAGAGTGCAAGAACGTCACATTTCCTGCTTGGTGAAATAAGATGAGGTATTGGCCTTAGAAGAAGCAGAGGACTGTGGAGAGTCTGCATGCAATCTATATTTAACCAGCTCCGCCAATATTGAATTGAAGTGCCGGTGGGTATCGTGGAGTGCATGAAAAGTGAGCTGTGTGCCTTTGGACTGATCCACCTGTTCCTTGACCTAGAGCCACCTCTGCCCCCTCAGTGAAACACCATGGATGGATTCTCAGCACTAATGCTCCTAGATTTCAATGGGCAGTGAAGTCAAACGGGCAAAAGCCAAAGTGCATTATGCAGTATTATTTACCCTGTAAGGCGGATTTTGAGACACTAATATATGGAAGTGCATTGTTAGATTTCTGTATGCCATTCTCCACTTCCAAAAGCATGCACTATATAGAAACTTGGGAGTGGTTTCAGACATACCATTCCTGTTTTTAGCAGTTGAGTGCCATCCTCATAAAAGCTCGTATAAACACAAGCACCCATGTAAACAAATATGTAATCAAAGGTACACACGCACACCATACCATCCTTCTTAATTCCTCTCAATAAATCGGGTGGGTCTTTCTCAACGGTATACTTCAGCTTCACATTGAGTACTTCTTTTCACCTTTGGCCTAGTTACAATGAGTGTGTTTATTGAAAGCGGTAAACAAAATTAATAATTGTTAAATCGAAACCGGCGGCACAGTGATGTACTGGTTGCATGTCTGACTCACAGCAAGAAGGTTCTGGGTTCGAGTTAATGGGCATTTCTGTGTTGAGTTTGCATGTCCTCCCTGTGCTTGCGGGGGTTTCCTCCCACAGTCTAAATAGATATAAATTAGGCTATTTGGCTGTTAGAAAATTGCCCCTAGGTGTGAGTGTAAATGTTAGTGTGTATGTTGCCCTGCAGTGGTCTGGTGAGTTGTTCAGGGTGTACCCTGCCTTAGCCCAGTAACGGCTGAGATAGGTTCCAGCTACCCTGTGACCCAAATAGGATTAAGCGGTTTGGCAAACAAGTGAATGAGTGATGAGTGATGATTTTTAATAATGTGTTTTAAAAAATGGCTTAAGTTTTGCTGTTATTGCTTAATCTTACATCAGTGTGGAGGTTGCTGTGGGTGAGGAGGATTGATGTTTCTGCCCACTCAGGGAACATGTCCAGTACCCACAACTGTGCTCTGATTTCTGATATTCTTTATCCGCCTGCTGTTGTTGACATTCTGTGCTGCTGCCTCACAGACTATTGGAGTTACAGTCTGTTCAGGTTCACTGCATAGCCCAGACACCAAAAATTTGGTACTGTTTTTCCCGCTGCCTCTTTATAAATTAAGACTCACTTTGGAGTGAAGTTAACAACAACAAAATTGTCTGGGTTTCCTTTTGAATTTCATTTTGAGTTTGGCAAGCAGTGTTCAGTAGTAGCTTTTGTAACAAAATCACTTAAGTGCATAGGAAAGCTAGAAAAACTCTCACAGGCCTGGTGGCGCAGCAGCAGGGCTGTTAAAAGCATTTAGACCTTAAAGCTTCATTGTTTATGTATCTAGGATAAAGCAGTGACTCTCTCACCGACAACCACTAAGTTGGATACTGGTGATTTTTATCGCTTGGATTTTCAACTGCTGCTTAACTTAAAAAAAATACAGCTTTAGTTTTTGCCAAGTCTATAAAACTCATTTTTACTGTAGTGTGTTTGTTGTTATTCTGACTGAGAACAGCTGACATTAGAAGTGATGACAGGAGTTTCGGAGACCTCACATATACACGCTGAATTTAACTTTCTAGCATAAAATATCATTGTGTCCAGGTAGGGCGAATGAATCTCATTTACTCGTCTTTTTGAATTATTTCTCTAAACATTTAAGATATCTCACTAAACGTGATTTCAAATCTTCAATAAAAACAAGCCTAACAGTTTATCATATTTATATTATTAGTATTCACAAACATATATTCTCAAAGAAAAATCTTCTAAACATTTATTGACTATCAGAGAAGCTGTCGTATCTGTGTCTGTGTGTCCCATTAGCTCTCAGCCTTTCCTTTTCATGCTATTCCCCCACCTGGGATTATCAGGCCGTGTATCTGCTCCTTCCATCAGCACCATGAGCCAGACTGCATTCATCTTTATATTCCAGGTGGGGGATAAACTAATCTACATTAGTAGCTGAGATCACAGTTTTCTAATCTTGGCCATACAAGTCACTGAAACCCAGGGGTCGACAAATTAGTACAATCATTATCCAGTAAAAGTGGATTTCATTAATTGTAATTTTCTTGCAGTCAGTTTAATAGCCAGAAGAAATATTCTTCTTATTGATGTTAAAAAAGCAAAAGGTTTATGTGGTAGGCAGCTGCGTTTAAGCTTCAGCTATGTGATGCTCCTTGATGGTGTAACTAGAACAAACTCGCTATGTCAGGAACGTACCATATTAGAACCTCTGTTAGAATGATCATATCATCATTTGGGGTTTTTTTTTTCCATTCACTCATTTTCCACTTCACATCCATGATGCACTCGGCACGTTTCATGATTTCTGTTGCAATGTATGTTTTCACCTGAGAGGGTTACAAGCCCCGTGAAGCCCCCCGGATGTGTGTCCCCTGTTCTCTAGGACAAACATTGAAATAATTTATTATTTGTAGCTAATGCAGAGTGTGATGTGCTTAGCATTTTACAGGCATCATAAAGAGAATGTTTAGGGATAATCACACTAGAGTTGTGACTGAAATGCGACTGACGTGAATTATTATTATTATTTTATTTTTATTTTTTTTGCAATTTTTTTGTGTAAAATCTGTTGTAAATCAGTAATGTTTTGTTTGCTTTTTGTTCTCAAACAATTCACTTTTTATCCGCGTGTTATTAGCGTGAATAAAATGCAAATGATGGCAAAGTACACGGAATTTTTGAATGAAGTTTCTGCCTTGAAATGAAGTTTCTGCCTGGAAGTCTCCAACTTGTTGCTTTTCCTTGCAAATGAAAAACAAATAATTTGCGACCAAAACAACAACTTTGCGACCTTCTCACGACAGGTGCAGACTGTTTAAGAAGAGTTTGAAACTACTCTCATTTTCGCAGAAATTGCAAACATGTTCGAATTTTCTTGAGTTCACGAACCAGGCGATCATAATGTCACGAATGTTGCAAGACAAATTTGAGAACATTTTGAGAATGAAAAGCGAAAGCCGCGAATTGCCATTTGGGTCAGTCACTTTTCTGTCATACCTCTAGCATGAGCCCACTGAATATATGAGCATCCCTGCAGATCTACATCTAGACTGATGAGGCACACACATCGCTATTGCTCACAAGGACAGCTTTGGCCTTTTCAGAGTCCAGCAAGCAGCATGTATGAGGTCACAAGGGGCTTCAGAATGTTTCAATACACTGTATGTGTGTTGCATGTAATGGTTCAAGAGCTTGTATAGGGCCACAGAGGTCTTGTCACATGGAGTATTGACAGGGTTGAAAGGTGTGACGGTGCTAATATGCACTAATGTGCCATAACTTTGGTAGAGGTTACAGCTCACACCATCCACATTGCTCGGAATAACAGCCAAGCTCAGTGGAAAAAGAGCCATTGTTTTGAAATCTTCGTAATGATCCAGCGACGTTGGCTTTTAAGCTTCTATTCAAAGATCATCAGTTTGGAGATGTTCATGGCTGTGTGTTTTATGTATTCATGTTACATGACATCAGCCCACATTATGTGCAGAGAGCACCCAGCCAGGCCACGAGAACTGCTGCAACATATGGCTATGGCGTATTAGTTTTCTCTCGTTCATCAGCTCTCCAAGCCTGATGTGTGTGCATCCCAGTCTCTGGAAAGAATGCTCACGGTCTAAATCAAATCCATAGCAAGTGTTGATTGTAATGCATCATATATGGAACTCCCTCAAACAAATGAAATTAAATGATGCAAGCTCATCAATGAAAGAGCCACATGTTTGGCTGTTGCTGATGTGCATGTGTGTGGGCTTTATCCATATATACAGAATTCCTATTTCAGGAAAGGTCAGAAAGACAGTGCTGAGTATTCTGACCCTTGCATGGCCCTTATGGCAAGGCCACTTTCTTGGCTAAAACCTTATTGCAATGTGCTGTCTGTGTGCTTGCTGACTGATATACTGTGTGTGTAAAAAGTAAAGAGAGTTTGAGTAAGTAAGAGTACAAGCCAACTGCAGTAAAAGCCACCATATATCTGGCAGGGTTGCTGTTCTTTCTCTCGTTCTCTCTCTCCTTCTCTCTCTCGTTTCCCATTCTCTCCCCTCTCTGTTTTTTCTCTTTGAGTGATTTGGACGACAGCTGGAGCAGTTAGGGCCTGTAGCCATTCATGCTAGGCTGACCCCGTGAGCTGATGAGGTAATCTTTGTATTTCATTTCATTGCACTTATTTGATAAGCAGACCTGTGGAGGAAATATTAGCATTTAAATTACAGAAGCTAATGTGTCACAAACAAGCATCTCTAGGCAGCAATTGGTAAATATTAAAGCATATGCAAATATACTGGGATATGAAGCCCTGAGGAAATGAGACACAGTCAGTTCCATAAATATTTGGACAAAGTAATCACGCCAAACTGCTTAGTCCTACTAGGGTTGCAGGGAGGCTAGTTCCCAGAGGAAAGCCACACAAGCACGAGGAGAACATGCAAACTCCGCACAGAAATACCCTCACATTGCCAGCGACTCAAACTCAGGACCTTCTTGCTGTGAAGCGGATGTGTTAACCATACCACATCATAAAAAAGTGACAAACGTGGGCAGTGGTGCTCAGTGGTTAAGGCTCTGGGTTACTGATCCAAAGGTTTGGGGTTCAAGCCTCAGCAGCACCATGCTGCCACTGTTGGGCCCTTGAGCAAGGCCCTTAACCCTCAGTTGTATATAAAAAAAAAGATCAATGTAAGTTGCTCTGAATAAGGGCATCTGCCAAATGCTGTAAATGTCAATTTTATTACTTGGTTGCAAATCGTTTGCAGTGAAAGGTTGCCTGAAGTCTGAAATCTATAGACATCACTAGATGTTGAGTTTCTTTAATGATTTTCTGCCAAATTTTAACTGAATCTATTACTATAAGTTCTTGGGGCATTTTACCTACAGTTTTTACTGCAGTAAGGGAAATACATTCTCAATTGGCTCTAGGTCAGAGAATAAGCATGGCCATTGCAGTACATTCCACTTATTTATCTTATCACTTCTACAAGGTGTCTTTTGGATCTTTGTCTATCTGGTGTGAACTGATACAGTAAACACCAGGGAACCAGTTCCATAAGCAGTCATACATGCTCATGCCATAGGAAAAGGTGGTACAACACTTCCTATCAGGAGTAGCTTCTTTCCTTCTCCATATTCTTCTTTTTTATTTATTCTGGTACAAGTTGTCTTTGTCTCATGTGTCCTTAGCAAACTCTAAACTAGTATTCTTGTTTTTGTCGCATACCAATGGTTTTGGTGTTCCTGCGTTTACCAATTTCATTCTGACTATGTACCCCAAATACTTGATGTGACCACATTTAATGTTTTTGCTATAATTCTGATGGATTTGTTTAGATTTTTTTATGGTCAGTGGTGACTTGCTTCACTGGCAGTTACTTCATTTTTAGAGTCACAGCAACAAATGTCTTGGACTTCAAATTAACTGCGAATTTATCTACTTATCTGGTAATTATTCCATTACCTGAAATAATGAAAGAATGACACACACAGTTATATAATAGCTAAGGAAAACAGTCTTATTGCTTTTGGTTGTTTAAATAGGGGAAGATCAGATAAAGAAAGTGCTGTAAGTCCTACCTTGGTCACCCGATTTGGATGTAAATACTGTTTCGCTGAAGCTGAAGGTCTGCATAATATCATCTGCTGTTTGGTGTGGTAGACTGTTAAGAGATTTTTCAATGTACAAATATTTATGGTTCTGACTGTATTTTAGAGACTTTAGAATGAATAGTGAATGGGAAAGTACTGTATGGAAAAGTACAGCATATTGTGTTGTTATGACTAGGAGCTTTTGTTAAACACACGCACGCACGCACGCACGCGCACGCACACACACACACACACACACACACACACACACACACACCAGGAAATATATTTAGAAATCCCTAATTTTGCTGAAGTGTATTTTTTAAGTGCACAACACTTGCGTATTGCAGTATGGGAAATATAGAAATTAATTTGATTAAAACAGACTAAAATCTAGAAATATAGATGTGGTTTGAGTTTCTGTGAACATGATGAAGCTGGTTGGGCGTCAAGCGGTACGTACGGAACACATCAACCATTCGTTCAACATATAGTACATAAGGTAAATCTGTAGTAATGAATGGAAGACTGCAGGCTGTTTCAGTGTGACTCCGTACGAAGGATTGTTATGGAACAGATCGTCCATGGCATGTGGAAAGTGAGTATGGCTGAATGGAATTATGGCTGAAGGAAAATTGGCAATAATAATGTGGTAAAATGTTGAATAATCAGGATGGGGTTCAGGAAATAAAATATGGAAGGGTTTTTGATGCTTTTTAAAACTGTTGTATTCAGCGGTCCATGCTGAAAGATTTAGCATGTTACTGGGAATGTCTGAAATCTATTTACATGGCTGAAGTGTTGTAGGATAAAACACAAGAAAAGCATGAAGAATATTATCTTTAAAATGTCTTTAAGCGTTACTTCATACTTGATCAGGTAAACTGCTTTCACATCCTCATGCCAATAATGCAACCCTGGTGCATAATAAATATCATGAAGCTTGACCTGTTAAGAAATGCCATTTACACAGCAGCCGTTCCGAACTGTATCCAAGCACAACCAGTGACACCGAAGGAGGTGAATGAGGGAAAAGAGTCCAGTCTGTAAAGAACACCCTTAAAAACAGCAGTCACACACCATTTCTTCTTGGGGGAATGAGAAAGAGACAGGAGCGTGGAAGTACAGAAATTATGAGAAAGAAGAGTGTTGTGTGTTTTTTTCAGAGACCAGTTCAGTCCACAGTATTCTGAAGGCTGGCTAGTCTCACCATGGTCCTGCTGTGCCTCCACGGCACTAGGGATAAATGGAGCATTTCTCCAACCTTTCACTCTCCAGGGTTTCGAGAGACTCAAGCCTAAATGCCAAAGCCAGTCAAGCAGATGATTACATAATTACATTTCTGAGTGGCGTTATGGAATGATGCCATAGGGAAGAATGTTATTGGCATTATGGGAGAGTTAGATATCATAGCACAGGTTATAGGGTCCTGTTATTACAGTGTAATTAACTGTTTTTGTGTTGCACGGTATGTCTTGAAGTTTGACACAGATACAGTAACTGGATTATATTTTTGTTTTGTCAGTACTTCTGTGTTTTGGGGAAATAATAGTTGGATTGCTGAATAATATACTTATATATGTGTACTGGGTTATTATATATAATAAAAATAGAGGCTTTTTACTGAACCATTGTACTTTTCACAACATGACACAGATTATAAAACTGTCTTTGCTTCAGCTCCTTTTGTAGGCTGACTATCTGGGGAGCAAAATATTGCAAAATACTTAAATGTAACTTATAACAAGAAATAGTACTCTGGGTTAATAATTTTGAGACTTGATCTTTAAAACAATAAATCAATAAATCAAAGAGATGTTTCTTTCAGCCTTAAGCTTAAGAGTCCAAACAGGAAAGGACCAGTGATATGCAAATCGCTCCATGCAAAATCACCTTGTGAGGGAAGTAAATTGCTTCACCACTGAAGTGTCGTCAGTTCTTGCTGCCTAGGTAACTTGAATCATGAACCAGGAACAGTTACATGTATATAAATATATACTTATAGGAAATGCCAAACTTTTTTGGGAATGTGGACCCAAGGATCATATTCCCACTTATCCTTGTAAAATTTCTGTGTGCAGTCGTAAAGGATATTTAGACACAGTAATAATCTCTTCCATGCTCTTCCTTGTGGGCAAAACAGTTAAACTCGTGTTCATGGTTTCCATACGGAAAATGTTTTGGGGAACTCAATGTTTGGCGGCTGTCAATAAACAGTATCTTTTAAGCTCTGATTGGTAATTAGTTGAATCACGTTGCGTGAAAGTTCAGTTTAATTTTGTGTCGCTTGAGAAAATTTTGCCTCCCTTTGCTCATTTCGATGGCGTTCATTGATTTTACATGGTTGCTTGTCGCTTCCTGTGTGGATGCCCCTTTAGACTAACTACTCTTTCTAAATCTTATTTGCGTTACTGTATAACTTCTTCCACTGATGGATGGATGGATGGATGTGCTGTCTCCCTCCTCATACTACAAATTACCAAACACTTTTCCTTCCAAGTCAGACATAAGCTTTCATTTAATTCACTCATAATATGAATCATTGACTATTTCAGTTGTTTTATTTTTAATCAATAGCACTTGAACAATGAAATGAATTGGCTCGGTTTGAACTGGAATATTGATTCAGCTTGGATCCAGGGATTTATTGCTACTGTGATAGGCTTGTTTTAAATCATTATCTATTCATCTTGGTTCATCTCTCTCTCTCTCTCTCTCTCTCTCTCTCTCTCTCTCTCTCTCTCTCTCTCTCTCTCTGTCTGTCTGTCTCTTCTCTCTCTCTCTCTCTCTCTCTCTCTTTGCACTGTCTCCACACTAGATATCCTAATTTCACCCTTTGCAGCCAAGCATCTCTCACCACCTTGTCCTCAGTCATTGAAACAGGCCCCCGTCCCAGGGTATGTGACAGACTCATTTTCATAGCAATGGGTTACAAGAAAAAGTCAAAACACAAAAACAACACCAAAAGTTTTCCGTTGGTCTTAAAGCAGTTCAGTGGATTGCTTCAATGTGAGGGAATATGTCTTGGGTAATTTGCAGGGATAATATCCGCAGCAGAAGCTGATGTCACACATGGGCCTGCTTCCTTGTCCGCTGGATGACGGCTGAGGTCCGTTGACCTCTCGATCCGCTGCACTTAACGATCTTTTTCCGCACAGGGTGCTATACTGTTTTGATTAAGGATATGGGTTTGATGGTAAAATGCTCATGGCTGCAAACCAAAGAAAGGGATAAGCTTTACTTTGCCCTTGAGGCAGGCGCTTAATTTACTTATACACTTATATGCTACCTCTGTGCGGAAAGCGAGACTACATCGTGCTTGAAATGAATAATAAAACCTGCATGTTAAAATTTAATCATGAAACATGCCAAAATTTTTGGCCCTTTTAGGTCAGAATTTTAATTCTGAGATCAAGGATTGTTAAGTCGAGAATTATGATTTATTTGGAATATTTGACTTTATCTATTCAGTGTTTAAGCATGTCACGGTGATATAATTTTTTCATAGTGTTATTCTCTTCTACATTTGTAGCTTCATGCAGTAACTCTTGGAAAGTTCTAGTTTTTCTTTCTCACCAGCAACAGTGTGTGTGTGTGTGTGTGTGTGTGTGTGTGTGTGTGGTGCCCTGTGATGAGTGGTTTAAATAATCATAAAATCATATTGTAGGATCAGGGTTAAGCGAAAGCCATGAGAGCAAGATTAAGTCGCCTTTGGTCTGTATTTCAATTGCAGATTTGTGCTTAAAAATCCAAAAAATCCAGCCAGACTGTTTGTGTAAAATATGATAACTCACTTAACTACACATCCAGGTATATTAAAACTACATGCTGTTATTACATTAGTACCTCTGTTTTCTGAGTGGAATATAATCCAACCACAACATTTCATGCAATTCTCTGCTCACATTTTCATGTCCTTTTTTATTTATTTTATACTCACTGACCATATTATTAGAAATATCTGTTTTGCTGCTGCTCATTAATGCAATTATGCAATTAGTGGCAGCAGTGTAATGTATAACTCCAAATTAGAGAAAGTTGGAATGGTAATGGAAATGCAAATAAAACAGAATGCAGTGATTTCTGAAATTTTTTTGCATATTCTATCAACCAAGCTTATTTACCTTTACCAAGGGAGGAGGTTATGAAATTGATTGAAATTGATTGAGTTCTCTGACCACAATAACCCGAAAACTAATGGACGGATTTCCACGAAAGTTTAACCAAATGTGGGTCTTGGGCTGATGAAGAACTGATTAAATTTTGTTCGTGATCCAGATCTGCAACCAGCACATTTTTGAAGGATTTTTTTTTTTTTTACATTTTGAGAAAGGGCAAAATTACATTTTTTCGACTATAATTTCACAAATACATAACTGATAAACTGAAAAAGTTGGAGATTGCACTATCTTGGTGGAGGTCTGCACCTTAATTTCTAGTTCATGATTTGTCTGGTCAACTTATTTTCATTTATTAATACACATTGATTCATGTATTTTAGGCCTGTACCACATTCCAAAAGAGTTAGAATGGTGGCTGTTTTGGGCTAATAAGGAGGTAAAATAATTAAATAATGAAATGTTTCATTAGCAAGTGATTATAAACAGGATTTTGTACAAAAGCAATGTCCAGGAAAGGCCTAGCCTTTAAGTAGCAAGGATGGACTGAGGATCTCCAGTTTGTCAAAAAAACTATTGAAAGTATTATTGAATTAATAAAATTCATCCATTCATTCATTTTCTGAACTGCTTATTCCTAATTAGGGTTGCGGGGAGGCTGGCGCCCATCTCAGCCGACTCTGGG
>JBCNYH010000007.1:17705765-17717346 GCA_039654325.1 Tandanus tandanus | reverse complement strand
TGTGTGTGTGTGTGTGTGTGTGTGTGTGTGTGTGTGTGTGTGTGTGTGTGTGTGTGTGTGTGTGTGTGTCAGTTTTTTCAGACTATTGGCGACCTAAAGTACAATACATTGCTCAAATGCCTGACAGAAATGTCAGGTGTACCACTTGACCAACTTTCAGGCCTGTGTTATCTGAAGCATGCCGTGTTTTCTCTGCCCTGTACCAGCTCATGTTACAAACCCATTACTGGCACAAAGGAGGAACATTCCCTTCTGCACTGTAGATGACAGATTTTTTTAGAATGCCCTTTCCAACCCCTCACTCATTGAGACTGATATCTTGTGAATTGCAGACCTGGCAGTATTTTCAGTTTAATGGTAGTAGTTATGCTTTTGACCCTTTGCTCCAATATTATATGAGACATCTTTAAAAAAAACTACACATTTTATCTTTTTCGGCACAATCAGTGATAAATAAAATCTGCAGTGCTTACTTTTGCTTCATTTCAACTTTCTTATTTATGTGTATATCTACATATATACAACTTTTTTAGGAGTCTTGGAAAACAAGAGGGCGAGAGGCATGAGTTCAGAGCCCACTAATAGTTACCACTGGGAAAACTCTGCATAGAGACTGGAATTTTTGCATGTCTGAGTACATTTATTACTTTTCAGTACGTATTTGTTCCTGGCCAGGGTCACTGTGCTTTTAATTACAAATTAATTTATATTTTTTATCAACTAGAAGCAACAAAGTTCATCATAAGCAGGTACAAACAAAAGAATAATTACCACCAGCAAGTGAGAGTGGTCGGAATTCCTTTGGGAGGAAGTGGGAGTAGGATTAAAGATGCTGTGTCAACATATTCACACTTCAACCACTGGGTCCACAATGGGGAGGATTTCCCAACATCTGTATGTGAATCATTTCTTCTTATATTGGATGACTGGAACACCATGCTATCAGTGTCGGGAACAGTGTGATCAATTAATTCCCAAATTGAGGTTCAGGGTGTCATGTCTGGGCTGCACTTGATAGTGCCTGGAAGAGAAGACCAAAAAATACCCAACAAGTTGTTCTTACTGGAGATTCCACACACCGGCTGTGGATCAGAAAGAGTGCACTGAACCCAACACAAACACAACTGTGGCTGAGGAGTGTGCCACACACCGTGCACATTAAGTACTGGCTGCTGTAACGTTCAGTGTGCCGACTCGGCCTTCCCTGCGGTCGGAACGAGCGTGCTGCATCCTGTCCTGAATGGAAATTCAAAGATATATATCTCCGTACTTTCTGTACGGCTCTACGGCTCGACATAAAAAACTGTTTTTGTGGAACATTTGAGCTGATTATGGAGAGGTGCCACTTAACCATACTGAAATTACAGAAATAGTCTCAAAAATCTGTGAGATTCTGAGCACAAACATTCTTCTGATTCTCAAAAGCCAAGCGTTTCTTCATTATGCAAATTTTCCATATATGACAGAACGCATGCCATCCATTATTTTGCTTTGCTTATTGGTAATACTGTTGATATTCATGCCAGTGAAAATATTTCACAAGTTCTTATATGAACAGGCCCAGCTGGAGAAGCCATTGGTCCTCCGTGCTGTTCATTTTCATTGTGGTATTATGCATGTTCTTCATGTTGTGTTTTCGATCGCACAGGAGTCCATGAAACATTTTACAACCCATGACACCCACAGCAAAGGCTGTGTTTTTTCACCAAACAGAACACTCTTTGGCCCTTGCACAGAAACAGGAGGTTAAGATGGATCCAAAGATAATTCTTCTGAACACAATTATAAAAAGGCCCACAAATCATGGCAAAAAGGAACATTATAACACTTTAGTTTTCCAGCATTCCAGTGCATTGAATTATCACCCAAATAGTGGTCATGTTGTTTTTTTTACTGACACACAGAGTTAGCCTGAAGGACTTTGCATTACTGTGGCTGATATGAGTTGTGTTTCTATTCCTTTGCTACAGTGCATTATAACCTAGAATCAACATTGTTCGCTAAAATGACATGCTTGTTTAAGCATCGTTCACCTATCAATAATTTGCAGGTTGAGGATCCTCTTAAATTTGAAAATCTGAAGAATTTCCTCCAACATTAGTCAGCCACTTTTCTTATGCTTAGTAGGCCATCTGCACAGAGCATGAGCATGTGACTCATTTCTTCTCATTCGCCATTAATTAGAATAGTATGCTGGTGCTTAGTCATCCTAACATGATACAGTATGTTTAAAAATAAATCATGTCACCTACTCTAAAAGTCATTTATTTTAATGAAATATGAAATTCACTCATTCCTTCTTCAGTCAGTGCCTTTGTCCTGTTCAGGGTTACAGTCGATCCAGAGCCAATCCTGGGAACAAGGAGTACGAAGGCAGAAGAACCCAGATAGAATGCCGGTCCATCACAACAAAGCATGAATACATTCGTTCACACACTCATCCACACCTAGGGACGATTTGTCCTAACCATCTGCTTACCTGCATGTTTTTGGGCAGTGGACAAAAACAGAGAACCTGGTGGAAACCCACATATTAATCTCAATACACACTATTACCCAAGCGCAAAGTTAGCTTTCGAGGCAGCAAAACTACCCAGTGTGCAACTGTGATGCCCTGAAGTATGTGATGCTGCTCACAGAATCACATATTTCATAAGTTTTAATCTCCATACACAGTCTGTATGGAGATTAACCTTAGTTTTGCCAGCTAAACTTTTTCAAAATTGCATACGGTGATTTTATGATATTATGTAGTGAAATTCTACAGCATAACACACACTTTTGCCAGGTCCTGTTTTTACTGCATGTACTTATTTTAAAAAAATAAAATAAATAAAAAGAATAAAATAAAATAGAAAAACTCAACATGAGCACAGTGTAAGAGCTGTATTGTTTTCGGCTTGACACTGCCCAGAAGCATATCAAATACCTGAGCACTTGGTAATGGCCTGGCATGGAGCATGAAGTGCAGAAAGTAACAGGAGCAGAGCAAAACCCTGAGGACACAGCGGTTAATTATTCTGATGAGTCAAATAAATGAAATGAGAACAAGTATTCAAACATAATAAAATGGTGAAGTAGGAAATAGTTTAGTTATGTATGATTTATTTGTCAAGTGTCAGGAGACAAGACTCATGTGACTGTGTTTCCCAGAGCATTCCTTGGTCATGATATCATCACAAATTTAGTGACTTTTAGAGACTACACTACAACCTCCTCTCTACCAGAGGAAGAGACAAGAGGTGAAGAAAAGCGAAAATAATATAAAAATTGTGCTTGTGTATGCATGTTTGCATAAGAAGCCACTAGAGTTTTCCCGTTACTGTTTTTTTCCTAGTGATGTTAACAGCACTATAGGGGCCAGAGTGTGGAGACCCAGGAAGAGGGCCAAGGCCATAGAGTGCTCCTGTGGTGAAGGATGAGGTTTCTGAGGTCATCAGGGGTCAGACAGTCAATGGAATATTGCAAGAATAAAATAAATCACCAGGCTCACCAGAAGCGTCTGATGTGAAACACTTAGGGGAAAGTGGTGAGAATGTCTGGAAAATAGAGGGGGGGGCGTGGGCGTGTGTGTGTGTGTGTGGGGGGGGGGGGGGGGGGGGGGGCCCCCTCCCCAAAAAAAAAGAAAAAAAGAAGAAAACCCCCCACCCTCGCCCTTCCCCAAAAAAACCCCCCCCCCCCCCCCCCCCCCCCCCCCCCCCCCCCCCCCCCCCCCCCCCCCCCCCTCTTCCCCACTGCTGAGAGAAGGAGAGAAGAAAGGGGCAGCTGCTAAATGTTAGTCTGTAATGAGAGCGTCTCTCGTCCACCTCACCCGCCATTGCAGAATGGAAAAATAGCTTTTAATCTTCGAGGGGAAGCCCCCTTATCTTTCATGCAGTTTTCATTTGTGCCTACAAGTTTGTGCATGTGCCGCATCTGCACCGCATCCCATTTTTCATCACTGCACATGTTCACCCCTTCATTTGGTGTTGATTGTAAATTTTCTGCCCCTTTTTTCTGTTGTGTGAATTAGTAGGTTTTACCTCTTTTGACATGGTTTGCTGTTGCATCTGTTGTGCTGTGTTAAATGAAAGTTAAATGGAAACTTGGATCTGAGAATAGCAAACTTGAGTGACTGTCATTAAGAATGACTGATGGGGTGTAGGAGGACTTAGTGCAGAGAGCTTCAGTAATCGTGGTCTGGTGTGTTTTTGTCAATGCCTGGGATTTGTGCTTCCTTTGGAATTCATAGGACCTTAATACCTAAAAGAATTATTTCTTAAATGCACTTCCACTTTAAAAACACAAATATATAAGTAATTGAGGCTGTTCCCTTTGGGTATGTCAAGTGAATTAAAATACCTTGAATGGATTATCTATAAATCAAATTAATTACGGGGCAGTGGTGGCCCAGTGGTAGGATGCTGGCTTACTGATCCGAAGGTCGTGGGTTCAAGCCCCACTGTCACTGATTTGTCACTGCTGGGCCCCCAGTGCAGCTAACTGGGCTATCAAAGGCCAGCCATGTCTCTAACTGTCTGTGGTGAGAGGCATGTAAAAGAACCATTGCTGTCATTCGTAAAGAGTAGGCCACTGAGTTGCCATCAGCGTGTTTCTGTCCAGGGTGTACTCTGCCCTCACCCAGAGTCGGATGAGACGTGCGCCAGCCTCCCCCACGACCCTAATTAGGATTAAGCGGTTCAGAAAATGAATGAAGGAAAAAAATGAATTGCCTCTGATGTAGGAGATTCAGAATGATGTTAGTTTAAGCTGAGTTATTAGGTTTCAAGCACTCCCTTTACAACACCAGAAGATATATAGACCTGAATGCTTCTCTATTATAATATGCTGTGTGTCTCTTTATGCAATATTTATTATTCAGCCAACAGGGGGCTGTGTCTGGTATATTTCTCTTTTTGACATACAGATGCCATTCTGTTTCATTGCTTGGGTCATGATAATGCAGAAAACTATTTTCCTGGCTGAGCCCAATAGTGACATGAAAGAAAACCAGGAAAAAAAACTGACAGTGTTTTATTTCCAGGTATCATGACTAGGACTCCTGCTGCTGAGGCTGGCTCATCGGAAGCACATTTGAGTAGCTTCATCTCCCTGCACAGGATTATTAGGTTTTATTCTTTTCAGTAACCTAACACACAACACTACAACTCATTCTGATTTAAACAATGGCACTGCCCTGTAATCAGAGATTCACATTTGTTCTTTTCTGCAACACCTGAACATTTGTGGTGCATCATGGAGAGAAGAAGCAGATAATGACAACCACAGCCTGTTGCGCAGCTGAATTCTTATATCAAGCAAGAATGGGCAAAATTCCAGTTGCCAAACTTCAATGGTTAGTATAAAATGTGTAAATAATATTAAAAGTGATGTCACAAAACGGTAAAGATGCCTCGACCCAAACTTTTGTTGAGTGTATTGCAGGCATCAAATTTTTTTGTTTTAGTTATTAAAATGGTCAGTAAAAATACTGTAAATCTTTTCTTTGCACCTTTGTCAGATAAATAAAAGTTAACGTTTGTTTGTACTGTATTCTGAAAAATATCCAACCTTTTCTGGAGATGGGGTAATATTAAAAAATGACCAAGTTCAAGTTTCAGCTTCTTCGTGTTTATACTGTAACGAAGTGCACTGTATAGCGGGCTAAATTCAACTTTTACTCAGAGATTGAACTTAGATTCAGACAACCTTAGGGTTGTTTTGTCCTTGGAGTAACATATAGCATGCAACTTCCATCATCTGCATTTAATTGAAAGGGGTCAAATTTATTGATATTTTCCCTTTAACCTAGAGAATGTGTCAAATACAATACCTTTATATTTATGTATGTCAGACTGTGCATCATGTGACCGCTGACTTTTTGACCCTGATGTTTTCAGTTAAACTCTGGACCTTTTTACTGAGAGCCAATCCCCTCTCTTCAGTGAGCAATTCAGCTGTCTTTTTCTTCATGTAATTTAATTTACAGTCATTTATTGAAGTCATTGGGTGTGTGGAAGGAAAATATTTGCAGTGATAACAGGTAGACCGACTGTCTAAGGTCATTTTTCAGCTCAGTTATACATGTGCAAAGCCAAGACACACACACACATACCACATGCCTCTAGCCAGACAAAAAGACGCATTTATATATCCTTACAGAAACTTCCTGTCATGCATTTGCTCATATGCAAGTATAACTTCCCGTAACCACTCAATCAGGAGTTAGACACCACTGCAACCATTACTTACTGAAGACACAAGCAAACACAAACCTTTCATGTGCCAAACAATGGTAAAAACGTAATAAAACCAGAAATAAACAGTCACATAAAGTGTACTTTTGCAGTGTCTGGTTACATTTTCAAAGTTCTGTGACTATACACAGCTCTCTCATGAAGAATGAAATGGCAGAAGGAAGGGTGCATGAACTGTGGAGATTTTATTTAAATTTCTGTCATATTATTCAAATATCTTCCTCCTTCTTTCTCTCAGTCTATTTCCAACCTCTTATTTTGCCCTGTTGGGTCAACTTGGTACTTGGTACAACCACAATAAGCATTTACAGATTGTATTACCATGCAAGTTGCTAACTTGAGTGTCTTTATCTAGCATCCAGGAGATATGAAGTAAATTTCATAAGACTTTGCAGTATAACCATTGTTATATATCAATATATATTGTTATATATCTGCACAATTTACATAATTGTTACACAGTTGCATTATAAATACTTAGTGATATATACTTATCAGCCATAACCTTAACTAGACAGAGTCACTATGGCTAGACAGAGCCATATGCAGCAAGCTGCAAAGCACCCTGTGTTCTGAAACCTTTCTATCATAGCCAGCATTGACAGTTTCAGCAGTTTGTGCTACAGCAGCTCTTATGTAGGATTAGAACAGATCGACTAGCCTTTACTCTCCATGTGCAACAAAGAGCCTTGGGTACCCATGACACTCTTGCCAGCTCACTGGTTATCCTGCCTTGGACCACCTTTGGTAGGTACTTACGACTGCGTACCAGGAACACCCCAAAAGACCTGCCATTTGGCTTTTGTCAAAGTCACTCAGATCCTTACACTTGCTCATCAACTTCAAGAACTGAATGTTTACTTTCTGACAAATACATCATACTCCTTGACAGGTGCCACTGTAATGAGATAATCAATGTTATTCACTTCACCTGTCAGTGGTCATAACGTTTTTAATGTTGTTATGGCTGATCAGTGTAAATAGTGTAGTGGACTTATAGTAGCACAGAAACTGAGGAGTCATGTGGAAGTTTGATGCATTGATACACACTCATCAGTTAATTTATACTTATGTCTCACTCACTTTGCCGAACTGTTTAATACTATTAGGGTCACGGGGAGGTTGGATTCTATCTCAGCCAACACTCGGCAAAGGCGGGGTACACCCTGAACAGCTTTCCAGACCATCGCATGGCCAAAAGACAGGACAGCTATGTTATAAGCAAAATTATACACTAATGCTAGTTAGGGATTCCTGTGATTTCAGAAAAGCCTCAATTCTTTATGGCATGGACCCATGAATGGAAACATTTCTTTGAAATTCTGGTCCATGTTGACATGATTGCATCACATATTTGCTGTAGTTTTGTCAGATGCATATTCATTCTTACAAACCTTCTGCTTTACCACATCCTAATAATACTCTACTGAACTCAGATATGGTGAGTGACCTCATCAATGATTTATAGAGGAAGTATGAGATGAGTTGCTCCATGTGCATCATCATGCTGGAAGCAGCTACGATTTACCCTACGTTGGAAAAAGTGTGGCCATAAAGGAATGCACATAGTCAGCAACAGTACTCACATAGGCTGTAACATGCAAAAGATGCTCGTTTTTTGTATTATGGGGCCTGGTGCATATTAAGAAAACATTCCCCCACCAGAAGCTTAAACTGTGGACACAAAACATATTGGGTTTATGGATTCATGCTGTTGGTGCCAAATCTGGGCCCTGCCATCTACATGTCACATTAGAAATTTAGATTCACCGGACAGGGCAATGGCAATATCCAACTCATTTCTAGCTTGTGCTGTAAGAGTGTGCTTATTGTCAGTCATGTGCCTTCTCTCTTTTCTTTGTTCTTTGTTTCTTGTTTATATTCATTTCCGCAGAATTCATGCGCAACTAGCACTGCAAGCTATACTGATTAGCCATAACATTAAAAAACATTATCATCACTGACAGGTGAAGTGGCACCTGCCAAGGAGTGAGATGCATAAGGCAGAAAGTGAACAATCAGTTGTCGAAGTTGACATGTTGGAAGCAAGAAAAATGAGTAAGTGTAAGGATTTGAGTGATTTTGACAAGGGCTCAGGACAAAGGGCATATTCCTGCTATGCAGTGGTAAGCACCTACCAAAGGTGGTCCAAGGAAAGACAAGAGTGTCATGAGTGCCCAGGGCTCATTGATGTTCATGGGGAATGAAGGTTAGTACATTTGTTCTGATCCCACAGAAGTGCTAGGGCTGCTTAGGTGCCAAGTTGTGTTAAAGTCATATCTGATCGGTGTTTGCTTAGCTGTCATCTGCTGAGTCCATCCATCCAGTATCTGTCCCCCTTATCCATCAGGGTCTTGGTGGAAACTGGAGCTGATTTCAGCTAACTTTGGGCGAGAAGCAATTACACTCTGAACAGGTCACCAGTCTATCACAGAGCCAACACAGACACAAACAACCACATATTCTCACATTCACACCAATGGAGGTTTAGAATAGCCACTTGACCTAATGTGCATGTGTTTGACAGTGGGAGGAAGTCAGAGCACCTGAAGGCAACCCACGCAAAGAACAAAGGGTAATATGCAAAGTCTATACAGAAAGGACCTTGCTGGAGATTCGAACCTCGTACATTTCTGATGTGAGGCAGTAGTACCAATCACTGAACCACTGTGTCTGCTAAGTTGTCCGTCCGAATTTATATAAAGCTGTTTTGTGATGTCTATTGTTAAAAGTTCCCAAAGTCAAGACACACATGCTAGAAAATCAAGATTTGCAAGTATATTCCAAAAGCCGGTGTAGTGTTCTGTTTTGGTAAACATAGTCGTGTGAAAGAGTTGATGACTGAAGGACAAATAGAAATTCGATTACATCTGTTGTTATATCTGGGGTCTCTTACATATTTTACGGTTATTGGATTTTGTGTGCCAAGCATGAGTTGTTCTATTTTCTTTCTCTTAGATACCATGACTGTTCAAAGAACTCTGAGCCCATTGCTCCTGTGTGCTGAAAGTTGGACTAGGGTTAGTAGTCTTGGCCTGCCTCAGCTAATGTTCCAGTAAATGTCCATATGACGTGCTCTGGCTTAGTAATTGTGAGTATTCTGATGTGGTTTAACGGCATTTCAGATATCACACCAAGAATAGTGGGAAGATGTTTTAGGATGGTGTTAATTTCTACAAATATTTGTACTATGGCCAGATGGTATCTTTTCTTCAGAAGTGCTGTTGTATTATTAAGGTCATTATCGGAGTGAGAAGTATGACGAACCCTCATGATAAGATTCCCTGTACAGCCTGCCAGTAAAATGTTTGCTCTGGGATGAGTAAGGGGAATGAGTGCCCGGTTCCTGAATAAACATACAGAAGCTCAGTATATTATTCAAATAATTAACTTAAAAGTGGGGTCACTGATACAGTCAGAACACTTATTTGTAATATTTGGTGAATTCCTCATCATCTGACTGGTCTTAATAATGTGTCTGCTGAGAGAGACTGGTGAGCCAGGTGCCATAAACAGGACAAAAAACAAATGCTGTTGACCACAAACCTTGTTCACAAGCTGCTCATGCCGTGCTAGACTTCAGATGTTTATTCATAGGCATCATGTTTGGGTATACTGTGGGGGCATGACTATGAAGGAATCAGAATCAATGGGTGGAATAGGAATGGGTTTCAAAAATAGCTACGTCTCCCAAAATTAATCCATACCACTCATACCTAGAGAAAGTATGCATTTATCTAATTTAACAGATTTTATATAGAGTGTGTATGGGTGAGATGTATAGGTGAGATATTAAGGCTTCATTTTTACTTACTGTATATTGCATAGGTGAATTATCTGTACATGTCAGTCAGCATGTTCATACATAATGCTACCAAACATGTACAGATAACCAAAAATAAAGATAATGTAACAAATTGGCCCTATATAGTTACTGGTTATAATTACCAATGTGCTCATATTAGAACATACAGTGTGTGTGTGTGTGTGTGTGTGTGTGTGTGTGTGTGTGTTTTTTTGTATGGTTTCCTACTAGCACTTCACAGTAACAACATATCTATCAGCACTCATTTTAAAGTTATGAGTTTTCAAAATCTTATGACCTTGCTTTTGACCTTTTAATCCTTTTCCAATCCTATTAGAAGCCTATCTCAACCAGCATTGGGCGAAGGCAGGGTACACCCTGAACAGCTCGCCATACCATCACAGAGCAACACACACCCATTCACACGTAGCCTTACACCTAGGGGCAATTTGAAGCAACCAGTTTGCCTAATGTGCATGTCTTTAGACTGTGGGAGAAAACCGGTGAACCCAGAGGAAACCGGTGAACCGGGAGGAAACCTACACAAGCACAGAGAGAACATACAAACTCCACACAGAAACATCCAAGCCCGGGACTCAAACCCAGGACCTTCTTGCTATGAAGTGGATGTGCTAACCACTAAGCCACTGTGCTGCCCTTCACTAAGATATAAATAATTTCAAATTTACATGAAATATAACATGGCTCGGCGAGGGTGTTTCTGTGTGGAGTTTGCATATTCTCCCTGTGCTTGCATGGGTTTCCTTCCAGTACTCTGGTTTCCGCCCAGAGTCGAAAGAGATGCATATTAGGCTAACTGACTGTTCCAAATTGTGTGAGTGTGAGTGTGAATAGTTTTGTGTGTGTGTGTGTGTGTGTGTGTGTGTGTGTGTGTGCGTGTTGCGCCATGATGGTCTGGCGAGCTGTTCAGAGTGTACCCTACCTGAACCCAATGTCAGCTGAGAGAGGCACCAGCCCACCCACAACCCTAATAGGAGTAAGCGGTTCTGCAAATGAATGAATGAATGCATTTAACATGGGAAATGCCAATCTCCAAAAAATTTGTGACCTTGACTCACACATTCTAAAATCAAATAATCTCTTGGACTCAGGTAAAGTAGCCCCTAAAATATTCACCCCCCCCCTTAAAATATTCACCTCTTCTTCCCAGGATTCATTGTCACCTCACCTTTTTAAATAATGTTTCCAAGATGTCATATAAGTGTTTATTACACTAGTTCTGGTTTAGATCAAGTTTTGTTTGGCTTTCCTCCCAAATCCAGCACTACCTGATATACATCCCTTCTCAACCAAACTCTGTGAGGGCCTGTAAATCCCCCTTACAACTCTAAGATTAACTGTCTGCACGGTGTGTGTATGTGTGCATGATGAGTAGAGGGGAGGAATGAGTGGTGTGTGATATGCTGACACATGAGTGAACAGTGGAGCCGCCAGTTTAATAGGTGTGTGTGTGTGTGTGTGTGTGTGTGTGTGTGCGTGTGTGTGTGTGCGTGTGTGTGTGTGTGTGTGTGTGTGTGTG
>JBCNYH010000007.1:17679777-17698745 GCA_039654325.1 Tandanus tandanus | reverse complement strand
TAGGGAAGTGAGCGTATGCCATCCCTCCCTCCCGTGAGAGCTCGGCCAATTAGCTCCCATGGGCTCCCGGTCATGGATGGCTATGGCATCAACCCGGATTCGAACTTGCGATCTCTGGGTTGATAGTCGTGCACCTTGTCGATGTGCCACTCGGGAGCCCTTGGTGTATTTTATGCACTGATTTCAGGAGTTGGGCCATACTTCTTCTTAAAATCAGAGGAGAAGGGAAACTAGAAATGTACACTACCTGGAAGGAGGTGATAGCTAAGAGATGAAATCATTGATGGGGTTGGAGATTTTAAGGGGCATTTGCAAAAATTCTATTTTATAGAATAAGTCCATCACCAAGGATGGAGAGAAATTTGCAGTAACTAAGTACAAAGTGTTTGCTTTCTCAAAGCACAATAAGTATGACATAGTAGTGTCAGAAACTGTCTTGTGATATGACTAACAAGCTTCGCCTGATTAAAAGTCAGGTTTCCCATAATTCTCATTTGGTTCATCCTCTATTTCAGTGCCTACTTCCAGTAAACCAAAGTTAAGGGATGTACACAATCTTGCAAAGTATCTCTCTCCTGAGTCCCAGACCTTCATCAACAACCTAAAGTTGACTGAGGATAGGGGAGGAGATGAGACAGACTACAGAGATGAGCCACATGTGTGCCTGCATATCTCTGTTAGTGTGAAATGTATAAGTATCATACTTCCAATCTGTATTGTTCTGAGTGAGTAAAAAGGTGGATTTTTCTGTGCTTCATCAAGCATACAACAGGATAAGAGGATTTCTGATGCTCAGTACGTGGTTTATTTTCTACTAAATATGTAGCTTACTCATTCTTTCCTCAATCAAGGTCCTTTAATCATAAAGTGGCCCAACTCCACCAACATCGAGGCCCTTTTTTCATAGGAAGCCAGAGTTAATTGATTGGTAAATTCAGCCACAATGACGTCCATAAAACACCTTTAAAAAATATAAAGAAGAACTATGATAACTAATAAATAAATGATTTTCCACCTTTTCTGTAAAAAATTTGCATGGTGTTGGGCACTTTGGAAACTCAAGGATTCAGTTAACATAACATCGATAAAACATCATAACATTGATCTTAGTTCAACCTCATCATTTAACAATTACCACAAAGCATCCTGAACTCAGTTAAACTATTAATCTGAGAGAAATAACTTATGATTTTATCTGCAATGGGTTAAATGGAGGGGACAGTCAGAAGCATTTCAGCTTTTCCTGAATGATATTTTAATGATATCTAGTGCGCCTCTAGAAGGTCCTGGCATTTCTGTATGTAGTTTGCATGTTCTCCTGTGCTTGCACGGGTTTCCTCCAGGTACTCCAGTTTTCTCCCACAGTCCAAAGAAATAAGACATTAGGCTAATTGGTTGTTCCAAATTGCCCCTAGATATGAAAGCAAGCTAATGTTTCTATGTCAGTGTTGGCCCTGCAATTGTCTGGTGAGCTGTTCAGGGTGTACTGTGCCCTTGCCCAGAGTCTCCCCGTAACCCTATTGAAGGTTAAAAAAATTCGGAAAATGAGTATTCTCTGTTCAAATAATAATATTGTGTTATCATGTATTGCTTAGCTACATGGTTAAAAACTTTACATAACTATTTAGTCAAACCAAGATCAAAATATATTTATCTTTATAGGTATTACAGCTATGCTTTATTTTCATATATAATATAACCAATTAATATTTGCTATTAATAATAAAATATGAATGACTTTAAAAATTTGATTCAGAAGCAATTAGCAGTGCAATTAGCAGTGTTCATGGTGTAGGTTCCTGAACCACTGCAGCCTTCAGCAGGATAAAGCAGTTATTGTGTAAATGAATAATAGAATGTTGTACATGCCAATATTTCGTTTTATGGTTTCATTTAATGTTGTGGAACATCTGCATGTCCTTGAAGAAAACTAGTAATCACTTGCCTTATAGCGGCTATAAACATTGCCTCACCAACTTCTTTCATTCGTTCTCACCATGTTAATAAGACAAAAAAATGTTCTCATATCAGAGACAAACTGTAAAGCACAAAATTCTGAAGATGTTCCCGAGGCAGAAAGTGTAATGGAATAGATTTACCTCCGATACAGACTCGTTTATTTCATCTTGATGACACTCGAGAATACTTCCATAAATGCTAAATAGTAAAATATTTTTCCTGATTTTCAGAATCTTCAGCCAGGATTTACTTACTCTTCTTGAAGTAGTTGTTAAAAGTCTGCCAGATGTCATTCACTTCCATCTTCAGTTCAGGTTTAAAGACAGATGGAGTCTTTTTGGCTTCTTGCTATTGGCTTTATTTTTAGTAAATTTTTGTTTCATGTCTGGATTGACAAACCCACTTGTTGTTTTTAACAATTAAAAAAATAGGAGTGCATTTACTTTCTTTTCCTTTTTTACATTCAGTACCCATGAGGGATGGAAACTTTTGTACTAAACTGTGTCTTTCTCACAGCAAAGCTTTGTTCTTCTTAACGGAAGTCCAGAAAACAGTAAATACAAAGAACCAGACAGTTATGGGCCAAAAATAAAAAAATAAAAAATAAAAATCTTTAAAATGAAAACCCTCCTGAAGGCTGGAGAGAAGAATGACTGACAATGTGGGACAAAAAGGAACAGAGCAGCCAAGGAAGCACGACTGGAAAAAGGTGTTTAGAGACCCTGCTCTGAGTTAAGATGGCTTGAAATGGCCAAAGCAGTACGGAACACATTAGCCGTCTCATGGAAGTAATTCACTGTTCTTTTTTAACAATAAGTAGAAATCTTTAGTCTCAGGCATGTGCTGGCCCTAAGACTTTGAAAGTGCTGCTGCTTTCTATTGAGTGAATAAAGCAAAGTTCAGATGCAAGCTGGAACAATAAGGGATATAAAAGCACTAGACACGTGATATCATCCCATGTGCAAGTTTTTTTAAAAGGGAATTTTTTCAAACACACGCACACACACACACACACACACACACACACAGACACACACACAGACAGAGATTAATAAGTGGGTCGTCTCCTAAAGCTTGGGTAAGCATCATGTTGTTACTTGTAGCTGACTGGGAGGTTCATTTCTTACCAGTGATCAAATACGGTGCTGTCCATCAAGGAATCCCCTGTAGCATTACCTTTTGGATGGTGATACATCTAAGTGACATGCCTTCTCATTGTGTTTTTTGTTTTTTCTTCAAAAAGAAGTTTCTGTCATCATTTATAATTATCATGTACTTGGCTAAACAAAACTCTGGCATCCAGTCTTCAAAGAATGATGTTTTATTTAAGACTTTTATTCCCAGAAAAATGTTTATTGACCTTTGATTCTAGTGTGACTGTATGCGTGCTGAGACCCTACTGATGATCTTACCAGCCTTGTTGGCATGGGGGTATTTTTTCAATTGTCTGTTTACTGGACTAAATGGTTTCCTTTCCCACCCCTTTATCAAGCATTGTTGAGTCATAGATAATCAAATACTACCCACTCGTAATTGTGGAAAGCTTTACAAACACATGTTGAGACCCCAAAGTGTGCTCTTTTCCCAGACAGTGATTCATCTAGGGTGAAAGAATGCTTAAATATCCCAATAAACTCTTGCAGTGAGTCAACAGGTCGAATGGGGAATATTCCTCATGATGTGGTGCGTCCCCCATGGTGTTGTTGTAATCCTGTCTAAGCGGTGATGTCCATACTGCAGATGAACATGCAACGGGAAAGAAGTGTCATCGTAATTATTGAGGTGAAAGTCTTTGAGATGATGAGCACATGCTCTGGTTTGTTTTACAAGGCCAAGGTGTGGGCGTGAGGCTGAGACTCGGGTCGAGGGGGGGTGGGATTAGAGTAAGAGAGGTGAGAGAGAGAGCAGCATTGTCGGTGTTTGTTTTGACTGCAGTTGATTAAATGTTTCAGGATGTATCATTTTAGATTGTTTCAGCTCCTTCCCTCTCTTCTGACTCTCACACATTTAGCTATTTATACAAGCTCAAACTTGTAATTCATTCACAATATGCTAGCATTTTGTTTGACATTTATGTTCCAGATTATTCGTCCCTGTTAACTGAATTGAGACTATATAAAGTGATGTTAAAGGCAAAGTTGTGTCAAAATGCAAGCTTTCCTTCTTTTTTTTTTTTTTTACATTTTGCCTTTGCAGCAGAACCACATGTGCTGTTAATTTCTTTTCTTAAAGGTCAGGGCTTGAATTTAGTTCTGTGGATTCTTGGGATAAAAGTAGCACACAGCTAATGTGTTGTCTGTTTTACACAGGAATACATTATCTCTGTAATTTGTGGAAAATAAATGTAGCCTTTGAACTGGTACATTTTGTTTGACTTCAAAATTAGTGCAAATAGCAAAAGAGCATACAAATGTAAGGATCAGTCTGACAATGAAACAAAGAATAGATACGAACAAATAGAGGTGGGACTTTAATGAACGGGACCCTGAGAACCTCTGTGCCCTTGTGACTGATGGCTACAGAGACCTGTTGACTTGCGCCAAGAGAGATTCTGAGTCTGTTTTTTAGCTTTAGCCTGGTATTGTTTGGCCTTTATCACACAGCTGTTTTACAGCATGGGACTCTCTTTGCACTGCAATAACCCGTCTTTGTTTACTCTCAAACACTTAAATTCACAGCCTTTCTGGTGGTTGGGGTGAATTTAAGGGCAAGGGTCTGATGCAGGAGTTTAGGCACACATGTCCAAACAGATTAATGGCAATAATACCCAGAACTGCTCCTTATTTAAGTAACGTAATAGAGGATGCCAAGTTGTAAAGTACACAGTGTGTGTGTGTGTGTGTGTGTGTGTGTGCGCGCGCACGCGCGCGCGCAAAAAGATATTTAGCAGAAATACTTTACAAACAGTATTTTTCTAGTACCTTTTATCACCACTTATAAAATCTATATATAATCTATACTACTGCGGTCGCACTGATCATAGTTCTGCCCGAGCCTTGAACGCGAGTTTGTAATCAGTATTGATGATAATGTGAGGAACTAATCCTGCAATGAGTAATCAGTAAATCACTATGGAGAGCAGAAGATTCCAAAACAGCTGCTTCTAAAACAGCATGAAACAACTCCATGTACTCCATACAGAGGAGCAGTACAAGTTTCTGTCCTGTTCAGTTCTCTTCCAGATTTGAGGTGCCGTCTTAAGGCTGTTTCACACAATGGGATAACGGCAGTTTTATTATACAATTAAGATTCTCTCACGAGAGTCCAACAATGCTTTCTTGCTCCTTTTGTGACCTTTTAGACACTTACTGTTTTAGGGTCATTAGCAGCTTTCACAATTGCTCAACAAAATGAGATGCTGTTCCAAATGCCTGTCTCCGGGCAATGAGGCACTAAACCAGCTGCCAGTAAGTGATCCAACATCACCAGCTTTAACCTCAAGACCCAAAAAATTGTTATTTCACGATTTATTATTGCATAATATGTGCCGAAAAATTGTAAACACATTTTAACCTCTTAAACTCTGAGGGCATGTGGCTAGATCCACACTAACTTTCTCATTCTTGTTACAGCATACATTTCCTCTTAATTTCTGTTAGCTTTTAAAAGGAACCTGTAATACAGGACAGTTTTAGATCTGCTGCTAAGGATCTGATCCCAATCCCAGAACCGTCTCTACTGAAACTCATTATTCATCACTTAGAGCAGACTGCATCATCACTGTCACTCCTTCATTTGCTAACCCACTCAATTCTATTAGGGTCGCAGGGAGGCTGCTGTCTTTCTCAGCCAACACTGGGCAAAAGCAGGGTACACCCTGAACAGCTTGCCAGACCATTGCAGGACAACACACACACACACACACACACACACACACACACACTCACACCTAAGGTGAATTTTGAGCAGCCAGTTAGCCTACTGTGCATATCCTTGGACTCCGGGAGGAAACATGAGTACCTGGAGGAAACCCACACAAACACTGAGAGAACATGCAAACTCCACACAGAAACGCCCGAGCCATGCCCATGACTCGAACCCAGGTGCTTGCTCAGAGGCGGACGTGGTAACCACTATGCAAATCTCATTGTAATTTGCTTTTCTTGTGTTCCTGCATAGTGTACCCTGAAACTTTTTTGAAAAATGCCAGTTTACTTACATTTTCGTACATAGTATATGCTAAACCTTTGAATGAGTTTAAAAGGATGAAGTAACAGAGCATTTCTACCCTACTCGCAGAGTGTGTGGAGCTCACCTGCTTCTGTCATGGTTAAAAATAAAGATAAAAATCATGATTTATTTTGCCTTTAAGCTCCCATAGTATTTATTTTAAATAGTTATTCTCCTAAAGTTTGATGAATGTTACTGAATTAAACAATTCAGAGACATCCACCTCGCTTTCAGCAAATAATTGTTAAATGTCTGTTAGTTCTATCAGTATTATAGATGGGCAATAAAACAATATCATGTCATAATATTTTAAGACCTGGTGGCATGGTGTCATAGTAGTTAGCACGTTCGCCTCACAGCAAGGAGGTCCTGGGTTCGAGGCTTGGGCTTGGCAAGGGTGTTTCTCTGTGGACTTTGCATGTTCTCCCCATGCTTGTGTGGTTTCCTCTGGGTACTACAGTTTCCACCCACAGTCCAAAGACATACACATTAGGCTTATTGGTTGTTCCAAATTGTCCCTAGGTGTGAATGGCTGTGTGTGTTGGCCCTGCGATGGTCTGATGAGCTGTTCAATGTGTACCACCCTTCACTCCGAGTCGGATGAGATAGGCTCCAGCCTTCCTATGACCGTAGTAGGATTAAGCAAATGAGTGAGTGGATGAGTGATTGAGAATATATTTTAAGACATTCATATGTATTACGATGGAAGGTTTCCTATAAAAATAAATAAATAAACATTCCAGCAAAAGTAGTTACATTTAACTACAACCCTTCAGAAAAATTTATCCATTTCCCAGTATCCCCCAAAGCATACAAACATGGCCGCTTCACCTGATTACTGATTAATAGAACCTGGAATCATTCACACAGCTCATTATATGAGGACTTTACATACTCACAGGGAAGTATTTTCTGTGTGTTGCTTTAGTTCCAGTCACTTATCAAGCCTTATTGTTCTAATTTGGTTTTTGTTTTCTGGACCTATGTTTGTTTCTTTGTTTTTGCCTCTGTCTCTGATCCTATTTGTTGATTGCCTGAGCTTTGCTTCTTGTTTAACGATGATTACTGCCTCACAATTTGGATTTGTTTGGTAAGATTCTGTGGCCTATTAAACTGTGATTATGCAGTTGCAGTCTGTCTCTACACTCTGTTCTTGACAGCAACTGTGGTAAACTTTGTCAAATCAGCTGCTTGTTATATGAAAAAGATAATGCGCATAATACCACCATGTTTCAGCAAACATGTATTGATACATAATTTATCATGGTAATATTTATATTGTAATATCACCCAGCTCAATTCAGTACTAATCAAATCCTGAACGGTTTTCCTTTTGAATCAGTGCAAATGACCAATTAGCTCATACTGATAAAAAGCATGGAAGCCTGTAGGTCTGAAATGTTTTTTTTTTTTAAATGAAAAAAAAAGAAAAAAATCCAAACAGTGTGTCAACATTTGAGCACAAAATGTCAAAGAACTCGGAGATACCAATGTCCTGTAAGCCTGCTGTACATTGTGAGATGTTGGGCTGTCCCAGTTGAAAGATTGCCAGCATGAAACAATTGTGGTGATTTGTTGGGTTGTGGCTTCTAAACTCTGGTCCTACACTGCACTGTGAGAGAGGTTTGCAGTCATGCTCTTGCAAAGATAGCCTGCAGTTATTTTCTTCACAGGATGACCATCTTACAGTGTGTGTGCTGCTACAAACTAAATCTACCAACCAGCTGAAAAAAAAATCACTAAATTATCAGATAGCATGGAGGAAAACAAAAGAAAACCATCCTGTGGGATAGCAGTAAAGAAGAAAATCTTGTGGAGTTGTGGCAGCAGAGATCTTCTTTTGTATGATGTGTCCTCCAGCTGTTTTTTTTTCTTCTTTGTTTCTTTTTCCCGCATATTTTGTTCTTTAATAACTTGTGCTGTAGCCTACGTTTGAATAGGTATCATCATCATGCAGTCGATCGCGACTTTATTAAGAAGACTTCATACTATAACGAATTGAAGAAACTAACATGGACGAATTGCAAAAGTCAGAATACGAACAAATACACTCAGAATTCCTGACAAATTAATTCCTAAGGGCTGGACAGAACAAACTGATGAGTTAAATGAAATCAAAACGAAATTAAAATGAAATCAAAAGTTTGATAACCTCATTAACAAACCAGAGCAAATGCTGAACGATTATTAACGGATGTTTTAATAGATGGATAATGAGCTCTGTGTGCACTCTGTGATGCATATGATCCACAAATATAAACCAATCACGTCGTGTTTGTACACAGGTATAAAACATTTGCACACTGATTGAACAAATTTTCTTCCCTGTCGCACTGTTCTGAAGATGCCTAAAAAGTTCGGGGGTGGTAAGCAGATGCCCCAGAAGAAGCAGCCATTCCTCAGGCTCCATCTCCACCACCCTCACCTTCACCTGAAAAAGCAGCTGCATCCCAAGAAGCCTCAAAATTTATAGAATTTTCCAATTTGTAGTTATTATTTGTAGTTTATATAGTTATTTATTCATTTATTTATTTATTTTGGCGGTTGGGGGGATGGTGGTGAAGTGATAAGTGTGTCTGCCTCACAGCAAGAAGGTCATGGGATTGAGTCCCAGGCTCAGCAAGGGTGTTTCTGTGTGGAGTTTGCATGTTCTCTGGTTTCACCCACAGTCCAAATGCATGCAGATTAGGCTAATTGGCTGTACCAAATTTCTGCTTAGTGTGAGTGTGAATGCTTGTGTGTGTGTGTTGCCCTGCAATGGATTGGCGAGCTGCTCAGGGTGTACCCCGCCTACATACAAAGTCACCTGACATAAGGCTCAGCCTGTCCGTGACACAAGTAAGATAAAGTGGTCTGGCAAACACATGAATGAATTATTGGTCTTTAGTGGACTTCAGCACTAGTTAAATCTTCAATCCAATTTCTAATTTAGTTTACTTGTGCTTTATCATTTCTTCTTTATTTGCATAATTTGCGCATCACATCAGTAGGACACGGGAACTATTAGCAAGTGGAAATGGCACATATGTTAAAAATAAAAGATAATATCAGTGACATTTCAGTACTATATGTACAAATAAACAGTGAACTAATATATGAAGATAGTACAAACCCCTAGAAATGGCCTGGGCTTTAGAGAGTTAACCTGCTAGTTTATAAATACCAGACTAAAACATGAAAAGCCGCAATATTACAGCAACTGAAATTGCTATTGTTTATACGAAACAGCCTTTTCATTTTGGTGGTTGCTTGATAGTTCTTTTGCTTAGGGCCAATATGGTAAGAACAGTAATTATCAGAACTATGCCTTCCATGTGTCACACACAATAGATTAGTTAAATGAAGGTAAATGGTTTGAAATGAGCAGTACTGTCTAAATCTTTAGCCCAGTCTGTATTTCTCTTCATATGTCTTAACTTGGAATAAATATAATTTAATCTTAAATCCAACACGCATTTGGTGAATAGTTTTAGCCATAAATCCACCATGGGCTTTTCTTGTTTATTTGACTGAATTTGGCTCAGGGAGTGGAAACTGTTTGTAGCTGTACTCAGCACACTAAGAACAGTGTCTGTGACTGTCAAGCACAAATGGAGCATCCATTTCGTTTTATCCTTCCTGACTATAACTCAGTGATTAATGTTTATGTTTTTTATTTCATTCTGTATCATACAGGGTGACCCTTAAGATCAGGATTTGATATGGTGCCTGTAAATAACATCCCTGATATCCCAAACAGATATTTAATGGGCCGCTGAAACAAAGAACCGCATGTGAGTATAAACATTTGAACATGTTCCCCCACCATGAGCAAATCGAAAGACATTATATAGTTTGCTGTGTATCCATAGAAGATACAGTATTTGTCCCTCTTTTACCCTCCCCTTTTAAAATTGTAATAATTCAAGAGGAATCTGGGGCACAGATGTGAGTACCCACTAGCCTTTTTACATGCCTGAGCTTGCATATGTTTAATAACTGTCTGTTAAATTAGCAGAGTGTTTGCAGGATGTCAGCTTCTCTGCATAAATGGCACAATGTAATCATATATACATACTACCAAAACAATTCAAAAGTTTGGGGTCACCCAGAAAAATGTACTTTTTCCATGAGAACACAAACTAACATTCATCAAATAAGTTGCAAAATGAATATGAAATATAGTCAGGACATCAACAAGGATACAAATAATAATTTTAACTTAAAAATAAATTTGCCCTTCAAACTTTGCTTTTGTCTAAAATCCTCAATTTGCAACTATTACAGCCTTGCAGACTTTTGTCATTCGAGCTGTCAGTTTGTCGAGGTAAAATGAAATTTCACCCCATGCTTCCTGAAGCACCAAGTTGGACTGGCTTGATGGGCACTTCTTCCATAGCATACGGTCAAGATGCTCTCACAACAGCTCAATAGGGTTGAGATCTGGTGACTGTGGTGGCCTCTTCATTATTGACAGAATACCAGCTAACTGCTTCTTCTCTAAATAATTCTTGCATAGTTTGGCTCATTGTCCTTTTGTGGGTAATTGGCTCCAATCATGTGCTATCCACAGGGTATGGCATGGTGTTGTTCAAGATCCCTTTTACCCTGTACAAATCTCACATTTTACTACCACCAAAGCACCCCCAGACCATCATATTTCCCCCACCACGTTAGACAGATGGTGTCAAGCATCTTCCTCCAGTATCTTTTCCTTTGTTCTGCACCTTATAGATGTTCTTCTTTGTGACCCAAACACATCAGTGTTCTGTTGCCCATTTTGTTGATCAGTCTCAGCTATGGCTTTTTATTTACAACCTCAGGAGTTGCCTCCTCACTGTTGAAGTTGAAATTGGCGTTTTGCAGTTTGACAGGAACTGTCAGGCATCTGACATACAACTGGAGACTGATGTACTTGTCCTCTTGCTCAATCCTGCATGGGGACATCAGGCATCTATTTTTATCCTGATTAGTGCCAGTTTACACTGTTCTGTGAAGGGAGTAGTACACACCATTGTATGATATCTTCAGTTTCTTGGCAACTTCTCATAAGGGATAGCCTTCATTTCTCAGAAAAAACACAGGCTGGTGAATTTCAGAAGAAACTTTTTTTCCCCAATTTGAGTCTATAATCAAACACACAAATGTGGATTCTCCAGATACTCATCAAGCCTAAAGAAGGTCAGTTTTATTGCCTTTAATCAGAAAGTTAAAAAAAATATATATTTTTTATTTTCATGGCAAACTTGGATTTACAAACACAGTGTGCCAGTGGAAGACAAGTTTGATAGTTGCTGAAAATGGGCCTCTGTACACCTATGTAGGTATCCCATTAAAAATATAGTTGTATCCACTTTTAATAGTCATGTACAACATTAACAGTGTCTAGACTGTCTTTCTGATCAATTTAATTTATTTGTATTTTTTTTTTTTTTTTAAAGAAAGGCTTCTTTCAAAAAGAAGGGAATATCTAAGTGACAATAAAAACAGCCCACTGGTTATAGTATTTTGAAATTCATTTTTCTCAACAGATATTTTTTGTGGAAGTTTAAAAGGAATGCCAGTTTCACAAACACAAATTAGGCCTCGTTCTAGACTAAACACTTTCTGTGTTTATGTTTGATATGAACATTCACCGTCCATATCAAGCATATTCTGGCATGTGATGAGTGGAGAGTGACTCATGGTGTGTGCTGTTGAAGCTGTTGTTTGGTGAACTCTGGGATTATATAGAGCATGGATGAGTCAGGAGCTACAGCCACAGTGAGTTTAGATACCCTCCTGGTCAAAAGTGACCTTTCCCAGGATCTGCTGAGGAGCTGACCTTACTCCTCTGTCTGAAGACAGCATCTTCATTCATCAGCATGCTGGATTCCCTTAAAGAGTGAGATCATCATGTCTGCAGCTGTTTACCACATCACAGACTTTTTTTTTTTCCAACAATATGTTTGATGGCTTAATTTAGCAAACATTTTACAAGATCAATGCTTATTAGTAATGACTATTCACTGATACTTAAAGAGCACTTTGATGTTCATAGCACAATAGCACCGATCATAAGCATTTAAAATAACAAGCCTCAGAAGTGCATATTTGCAATTTAATAAGATTTCAAAGAATGGACACTAATTTGGACCCTGTGATGGCCTGGTGAGCTGTCCAGGGTGTACTCTGCCCTCACCCAGAGATGGCTGAGATGGGCGCCAACCTCCCCGCGACCCTAATTAGGATTAAGCGGCTGAGAAAATGAGTAAATGAATAACACAAATTTGCATGTACAAGAAGATAAAATGCATATGTGTTTTTTTTTCTTGCAGATGGAGTATGAAACAATATGTCAGTATGTTTTTTACAGGTCATGTTTTTTCATTTGAAAGACTGAATCCTTCATGAAACTAGTTATAAAATCAGCTTTGCACATAAACATTCAGTAAATTAGAACCATCGTGCTTAGCTTTATGAGGTGAAGTGCAAGGAAATTTCCCTTGTGTGATGATAAATGATTACGGTTGATAATGGAAAGTCTTTACACATCAGATGTGAACAAGTCAGCAGAATGTTGTTCTTATTTATGGCTATTTGTTGCCTTTTAATTCTTAATAGCTCTCTGCTTGTTTATCTGTTTAGATCTGTCTATCTATTTAGAAGAGCAGACTGTCTGTGTATTCTTTTAGTCTCTTTCTTTAGTTCTGTCTCTCTTCACTTTCCTTCTATTTATCTTATCTATCTATATATCTATCTCTTTTAATCTTGGTGAACCATAGAGCATATGTGAAATATGCATGCTGGAGCATATGTTGTGTTTGCACAGGTTGGCAGCACATGTGTAGTGCAGTGTTGTGCTTTGAACCTTACCAGGATTAAGTGTGTCTGTCTGCATTCTGCACAGATTACTCCATGGCATACAGCAGTCTCTGATCTTTTTCTGACTTTCCAACTCATTTTCTGACTACTCTTGTAGATTACAAGTTTTTGTAGCACAGAACCGTGATGTCTCAACTTTTTCCGTCCTGAATTGCCAGGTTGGGTGTAATTAGTCTCCTAAGGTGATTTGACTCCCACTTGTGTTTTGTTTTAGTTTTTTTTTGCAGAAATGATACAGCAGTGCATCAAGGTTGGTCTAATAAATTTCTTGTGGAAGGCATCCGTAAGCATGAGCACATCATATGCCTAGGTGGAAAGACTAGTAAACACCATAAAAATATTATAAGCCTGTAATAAAGAAATTCTCCCTGTATCTTTATGGGTTTTGTTCAGGTATTCTGAAGGTTCATGCCATAAAACATGCCTGTAGGTGGATTGGCTGCTGTAAATTGCTCCTTATTCCACTTCCGATTACATGCTTTTTGACTCTTAGGACTCTGATTAGGACCGTGTTGCTTACTGAAGCACAGAGTGAAATATATGGTGTGCAGTGGATCATATGCTATCCAGAGCTTTTTTGCACACAGCCAGTTGTTGACCTCTGATACTGTAACCCACTGTCTTCTGTAGTTCTGTGGACTTGTGGGTGTTGCATTAAGAGGATCTTTTTAACTTTCCGTTACCGATGTATGCATAGATAGTACATAAGCTTTGTTTCTTATGTGCTTGAGCTTCATGTTTATTTAATATCATATTTCTTTCTTCCTCTTTTACTGTATCACCTGTCTTGCAGCATACTGTACAAAGTGTGCAGTAGAATAGCATAAGCATACTGCGGAACTGCTTGGGACCTGGATAGGATAGTAGATGGACTGGCTTCTCACGGGCAGCCTGACCCTTAGTGTGATAATTTTAGACTCCAACGTCTCACATGGTCTGGAGCAAGGACGGCATTTGGACATAAACTTGGAATTTAGCTTAATTGCAGTTTACAGATTTAGGAGGGGCCGACCTTCAGCTTTATTTTCTTGCATAAATAGAGTGTGAGTGCAGGCCAGAGACATGAGGTTTAGAAGCCACAAAAAAGTTTCAAAAACGTCAGAGGCCGAGAGGACACTCTGAGCTGCGGATATTTTTCCCCTCTGTTGACTGCAATCTTAGTCCTGTTTCGATACAGCACAAACTCCATCACATTACTCATTTGTTTATTTGATAGCAGAAAATTATATAAAATATCTGCTGGCCATAAATGCATGTTTTTAAAACCTTTTCAAGAATATTAAACATGAGTATCCTGGGGATTTCAGTAGAGATTCCATAACACACTCTTTTATGTGGTAGATAATACAGAAGTATGTTAGTGTATTAATATTGCTGTCATTTTATCAGTCCGTTAATTCTTGATAATAAAATCAGTCATGAATAAAAATTTCAGTCAGTGTTCTAACAAATGGTGGAGCTGTAAAAAAAAAGCCTTATTTATAAGAATATTACAACCTCTAAGAAATACTTTATATTTTGAGTATTTTAAGCCAGGGAACACTTCACGGGAGCATATAGGCAGAAATAATCATGCTGAATAGCAAGTTATCCCCATTAATAATAAAGAGCCAGGCTCAGCTTTTAGAAGCAGTTCAGCTGTGTATTAATAAGCCACGCCCTGTTGGGGACCTTGTTTCTTCAGTAATATATCATGGCTAGTTAGATTTTGACGCAGTATTTTCATTGAAAAACACACATCAAAGCAGTCCTCTAACTTCAAACCTAAGAAAACAGGCTTTCTATTGGGCACTTCCTTTTATGAACAGGATGAGACAAATGTGAGCTGGGAAGCCTGAGGACAGAGAGTGATTAGTGGATATTTAGACTCCAATCATTGTTATATTATGCTGAGAACATGCAGTACAATTTCTTAGAGATGTAAGCATAGCCTTGATCAGTGTATAGCTGCAGTGGTCTTGTGGTCTTGGATCATGTGTGTGTTTTGGTGGGATATAATATGTTGTGCTGATGTCTGTGGTATCAACAAATGCTTTCAATGCACCCCAGTTTTCTTCAAAATCCATCAATGTCAGCAATATTTTGTATGATCTCATTTCCAGCTATCATTGTGTTTTCACCTTGGGGTGCCTCTGCAGAGACAATAAAGAGACATATTTCGATCAACTGACACAATTCAACTTCCTGTATCCCATGACTTATCTTTCATTATATAAACTTGCCTTTAGGGTTTTTTTCCACCACTAAAACTTTTGCCACCTAAAAATGGAACTGTGCTTTGTCTTTTCATTGCTGTTACAGACTTAAAGGTTTTAGTTACATGGTTTTGGGTACCTGGTCAAGAACAACAGCACTAGATGTTGTTGATTGGTACCATGTCATTCAGCTCTATATACTGTACATCAGTGTGGAGATGTCATTATTAAGCTAATATTTCAGCAGACTGCATTTTTATTCATCGCAAACCATGTGACATAAAGCAAAGATATATTTAAATAGTTTCAAGTAGTTATAAATCATATGAGACAAATACAAGGATATTAAATGTATATCGAGGCATTTTTAAATACTACTGCCATTCAATTTACCTTTTTTCTAGAAATAACTTCAAGCAAAAATGAGCAAAAATATTAGCCAATAAAATTACACCTGACAACTGCAGACTAGGGCATACTATGGCCATTGTAGGTAATAAATTAATTAATTAAATAAATAAATTAAACAGACTTTAGGGAGTGGTAATACATTTACAAGAAATCAAACTATTTTAGATTATAGTCATAAATTTATTCGGGGAAAAAACAATGATGTTTACTGGCTGCATTGCATTCTGGGAAATCTTTTAGCACTTTATTCTTTTATATTGTCCGATCATGGAAGAAAGACTGTTTCCTTTAACTCCCAGCTCTCAGTGTTGATGTTAATTCTACCTTACACAGAGTTTTTTAACTTTTTGGTAAGTTTTTTTAGCTACAATAATAGCCCTAATATGTTATTGAGCTTAATATTGCTTAAGCAGTGTTTTCATTTCTAATCAATCTAATAAAGTTTTAAGAACATTTTGTTTTGATTCTATGAGATATTCTTGGACAGTTTTGTTTGACAATTAAGAAAACTGAGATGTGAAACAATGGTAAGGTGTAGGTATGACTAATCTCAGCCATTAAAGTTGGTTAACCTGCCAGTGTACAAAGTTAATCCAATCACTAAACAAAAGCATAAACATACAGCCCTCTGTAGATGACATCATGACATGTCAGACTCATGCTGTAATAGATGATTTTGAGATAGCGACTCCCAGGAAAACAAAGCTTGGCTCCTTTCCAGCCGCTTCTTTCTTTCTCACACACATGTGGAAATCACTGAAAGAGTGTGAACGCGGGTGTGTCACTGTCTACCAGTTTGGAGGAAAGTGAAATTAAACAAAATCTACTGGTCTTAAGTGGCAATCAAAATACTGTTTCAGTACAGTTTGATCCTCCTTTCTAACCCTTTATGACAACTACATAGGTCTAGATGTTTGATTAGGATTGAGTAGGACTGTCATTGGGATCTGTGGAGAATAATAACTGGCACTTGAGAGTGAAACACAATCTGGGTGGGATATTTTGTTTCACCTCTAAAAATTGCTTACTCCTCCCTCTTGTTTTGCCTGTAAAGGTGACTGACAGGTATGAGTGCCTGCAGGGTTGCTGGGCATGACGTGACCAAGGTGGAACTATAGTCTTGTGTGAGAGCCTGTTGTTATTGCTTCCACTGACAGATAGATAATGTCATTAGTATGCTGTAATTCCACCCAAGCTATTTTCATGCCTGCTTTTTGCATCTACATCTTTTCTTCATATTCTTAATCAAATATTTCTCTAGCTTTGTTTACTTACTGCAACTTAAAAGAGCCACGTAAAAAGATATAATAGAATTACTGAGATGGATAAAGGATCACCTGGTCATCTGATCATAACACCTTTTCCCACTTGGCCTCAAAATTTCAAGGTATTTTTTGGCTGAGCTCAATCAGGACTTGGCTTTTTTCTTGTACACTCTTTTCCAAAACATCCTGCAACTGCAAATTGCAATAGGCCTATTGTCACAGCAGCTTGTGCCTCTCCACAACTTTATCCCTGAAATCTTTTGTGTCACGTGGGACAAGCTGAGTAGGACCCAAATGCAGGACAACAGAGGCAGAGTGGGGGTGAAAAAACTGAGGTCTTTAATAAAGTTCCAAGGCAAACAAAAATATGAAAAAAAGAGAAGGAGGTTCAATACTACTGCTAGGCTGGGTACTTTGCTAATGCAGAGCAGGCAGGAGAACAGGTAATCCACGAGAATCCAGAGCTGGTGTAGTCAGAACCACAGGTAGCGACAATGTCAACGAACCAACACTGGGGAGAGTTTTGCTGGAGTATAAGTAGGAGTCTTGATGAGCAACAGGTGTGTGGAGATAATTGGAAGCAGGGGAGGAGGCAAGGCCACACCCGTAGCCTTGAGAAGCACATGGAAAAAACAGGAAAACAAAAACACACAATAGCTTCACTAGTGGTGAGATATGCGGGATCATGACAGTACCCCCCTCTCAGTGAACGCCACCTGGCGGTCCACCAGCCTTGCCAGGGTTTTCCTGATCAATCAGAGATGAGGGAGGGATCCAAAATGAACTTACGGGAAATCCAACAGCATTCCTCTGGGCTGTATCCTTCCAGTCAACGAGGTATTAAAGACCTCGGCCTCGACGTCAAACATCCAGCAGGCGTCTGACCGTGTAGGCAAGATGATCATCTATAAGCTGGGCAGGTGGTGGGGGAGCAGCTTGAAGACACCGGTTTGAATTGGGAAACGTGAAAAGTGGGGTGGATCCTTATGGAGCTAGGAAGCTTGCGAGGAAGGGAGCCCCGTGACGAAATCAAGAGCGATGTGGGACCAGGGACATACAGGGACTGGTAGTGAATAGAGCAATCCAGATGGGGCCTGAGATGACGACTTCCTTCTAGCACAGACAGAGCTGGCGGCTACAAAGGAGCGGGTGTCAGGTCCTGTCGTGGGCCACCATGACGACTTCCTTCTAGCACAAACAGAGCTGGCGGCTACAAAGGAGTGGGTGTCATACCTGTGGCAGTGCTGTCAAGAGAGTTGTGGGCAAATTCGACCCAGGCCAGGTAAGTGCTCCAAGAGGAAGGACTGCAAGCAGCAATGCAATGGAGGGCGGCTTCCAGCTCCTGATTGGCTCTCTCTGACTGTCCATTGGATGCGGGTGAAATCCCGAAGAGAGGCTCTCCGTTGCGCCCAGCGCCTGGCAGAAAGCTCTCCACACTTGGGAAGTAAACTGGGAACCCCGATCTAAAACTATGTCACTAGGGTACTAACACAAGGGTACTAAAGGGTACTATCATAAGGGTACTAAGAAGTACTTTCACAAGGGGTAGGAAAGTGAGTACAAACTCGGTCCCCAATCCTGGCCAGGATACCCTCCAGAGCATCAAAATGAGCTGAGAGCTGCTGTATGTCCTGCTCATGTCGACCGAGGAGTACTCCCTGTTGGCTCAGGGCAAGGAAGGCTTGGCTGATGTCTGCTGGGTCCATGTCTGGTTGGTTCGTTCTGTGAGTGGACAAGCTGAGTAGGACCCAAAAGCAGGACAACAGAGGCAGAGTGGGGGTGAAAAAACTGAGGTCATTCTTAAAGTTCCAAGGCAAACAAACATACAAAAAAAAAAAAAAAGCACGACAAAGTCAACAAACCAACACTGGGGAGAGTTTTGCTGAAGTATAAGTAGGACTCTTGATGAGCAACAGGTGTGTGGAGATAATTGGAAGCAGGAGAGGAGGCAAGGCCACGCCCGTAGCCTGGAGAAGCACAAGGAAAAAACAGGAAAACAAAAACACACAATAGCTCCCCTAGTGGTGAGATATGCAGGATCATGACAGTACCTTTATTAAGCCTTAAAATGACTCCACCCACACTCTCATAATACCTATATTAAACTTTAATATGACTCCACCCA
>JBCNYH010000007.1:17631673-17650146 GCA_039654325.1 Tandanus tandanus | reverse complement strand
GGATGAGATCCGCCCTGAATACCTCAAGGCTCTGGATGTGGTAGGACTGTCTTGGTTGACACGTCTCTACAACATCGAGTGGTCATCGGGGGCATACTTCTGGATTGGCAAACCGGGGTGGTAGTTCCCCTTTTTAAGAACCGGAGGGTGTGTTCCAACTATTGTGGAATCACACTCCACAGCACTCTTGACCAGCTCTACACACTACAGGATCCTGGAGGGGGCGTGGGAGTTTGCCCAGCCAGTCCACATGTGCTTTGTGGACTTGGAGAAGGCTTTCAACCGTGTCCCTCGGGCTATCTTGTGGGGTATGCTCCGGGAATATGGAATACCGGACCCGTTGCTACGGGCCATTCGGTCTCTGTATTGCTGGAGCCAGAGCTTGGTCCGCATTGGTAACAACATGTCGAATTCGTATATTTATGTAAAAGTATTACAGCAAGAAAGCCTGGGTTTGATTCACAGTCTCGGGCATTTCTGTGTGGAGTTTGCATGTCCCCGTGCTTGCATGGGTTAAACAATATTCTAACTGGCTGTTCCAAATCACCCTTAGGTGTGAGTGTGAGTGTGAATGGTTGTGTGTGTGTGTTGGCCCTGCGATGGCCTGGCGAGCTGTCCACAGTGTACCCCGCCCTCGCCCAGAGTCGTCTGAGATGGACACCAGCCAAACCGCTATGCTAATTAGGATTAAGCGGCTTAGAAAATGAATGAATGAATGAATGAATAATAATCTACAGTCTTATTTCAGCCTGTTGAAGAGAGCGCACTAGTTGGGTTTGAAAAAAGAGTTTTCATACCGCAGTGACAGTGATGTTAAACAATTCTGAGCTTGCTGTAAAGTTCTCGAGCTCTAGGAAAGAGAACTGTCCTGGTTGTATTCCTGCAACTCACAAGGACAGATGAACACTGCATTACTCAGGGGTGAGTCTCCCTGGCAGCTCACCAAGTGTGTCACCCTCCCACATATGCACACACAAACTTTGACTAGCATTCTCAGACACTGAGACTGATGGAAATGAGTGATTATGGAGAGGAAACAGGACATGCAGCTGATGCTGTTTGGCAGGGATATGTGTACATGTCAGTTTATGGCCTAAATAAGTCCATGATATTTCAGGTGTAGCCGTAGATCATGTACTATCCTCTTGCTTCTGCTTCATTATTTTGGTTTAAATGAAAACCAAGATGTTTATAGTTTGTGCTGTAGCTCAGTCTAGCAGTTCAGATTCTAAAACAGGTTCACTGAAGAGAGCATGAGTTAACTTAATCATTGTGGAAAATTAAAGAGCTGGCTTAGCCAGATGGCATTTGCTCTTCTTTGTGTGGGAGCATCTGTATTTACTGTATTCGGTTTGCTTGAGTTACATTCACAGTCGAGGGCATGGGTGTGTGGGATGGTCGGTAGTGCCTCTACACATGTGCACACTCTAAAACTTCTGATGCTGAACATGAATGCAGCCTGACATTATCCACTCCTGAAATGATGTGTAGTTTGCTATTACTTATACAACGCTCTGCAAAAAATGTTGCACACTCTAATAATTTGTTGGATGATAAACTGGTCACTTCGATGGCCTGGCGAGCTGTCCAGGGTGTACTCTGCCCTCACCCATAGTTGGCTGAGATGGGTGCCAGCCTCCCTGCGACCCTAATTAGGATTAAGTGGTTCAGAAAATGAATGAATAAATGAATGAATAATCTGGTCATTCAGTACATTCAGGTCATCAGCTGACTTCATTTTATTGCTAAATAGCTTTGCTTAGCCTTGACCTAACCAACAGATGCAACCCCAAATCATAACACTGCCTCCAGAAGTGCCAGTTCACACAACAAACTAGTTCAAAGTTCCATTCGTACATCATAAAATGAGCTAATTCACATTCTGTACTGTTTCAGACATGAGGTTAAAACCAGATAGAGAAGCCCTATAAATGAGTAAAGGCTAAAATGTGGGACCTTGAGAATTGTGACAATAAGCATTAGGTACAAGTGCCCCGATATGAAAATTGTATTCAGAAAAGAAATGTATATGTGTGTGGAAATGAATAATAAACATATCCATGAGTTCTGCCGTCTTTTTTTACGATTCCGCTTCTCCAGGTGTTTACATGGTCTCTGATCATGGTTGGTCAAGAATTTTTGTTGACTACATTTATTGAATAAAGTTGACATTACAGCATTATACTTCCAAGTTTGAATGTGATGGACAGTCAACCCAATTTTAGAAATTTCAGCAAGCTTATTTAATTTACCAGTCTTATTTATTTGACCCTTACAAAATGGATTTAACATCATCTCCATGACCACAGGATATGCCTTCCGAAGGGATGATGGATTAAGGAATGAGAAGCTACTCACTGCATCAGTTAAGGTTAAATAATGTTGCCAGTTGAAATATATCAATCACTGCAGCATTATCCAGTCAAAGGCTCTTGCCTGTTTGCTGATTTAAATTCACATGGCGACTTTATTGTTGGCGGGCAGGGGTGTAAGTGGCTTGTTTTCATCTATCAGTAATACTGGCATGTGACTGTTCACATTGACAATTTGTGACAGCTAGATTGAAATATAGATTTACTGTGATGCGAGACAAACAAGAAAACGAGTGAGATGTAATCTGTACCTACATTCAACATAAAGAGCAATGACTTCTCTGCCATATTAGAGAAATCCTGCAACAAAAAAAAGTTGAGCTAGATAGTTTGTTGGAGTGTAAATTTCATGACATTGAATACTTATATAGAATGTGTTAATAATCACTGTTATAACCTACGTTTTACCTTTTTATTATTGTCAGGGTTGGTGAAGTTTCTTCTGGGGGACCAGAGCTACCCTTGGCTGCACCATAATTTGAACAATGTGTGTGTCAACATGTGTATGAACGTGTAAGGATGTGTGCTTTTGTATATAAGTCATAGACTGTGTATACACTCATAGACTGTGTGAGTCTGCCTGTCCTCTTAGCATGTCTGATTCAATTTGTGCAGCACAAAATGTGAGACCATGACCTGTGTGTGTGTGTGTGTGTGTGTGTGTGTGTGTGTATGTGTGTGTGTGTGTGTGTGTGTGTGTTTTACTGTGGAACTCAGAACCTCAAAGAATAGATGAAGAAACAAATTGAAAAGCAAGGAAGTGACCTCTGCTCTGCATAGCTTTGCTGAGACTCTGTTGCAATTTATCTCATTTAGACAATGTCAAATGTCAAACATGATCAAGATTGAAGTTGGGGCAGGAGACTGGTTGTGTCCTAACATGCACAGAATCTTGGAGGCTATTGGAGGGTTTCAGCAAAGTGTTGAGTGTTGGACTGGAAGGTTATTCAGACTGTACATGTGCTTGTGTGTTTGGAGTATGCAGTGAACGGACAGGATAGAACACAGGTTTAAAGGGTTCACAGATCGGAGTGCTGATGGGTGTTGGAGGTTAACAAAGAAAAGACACATTAGCACCCAGACATATGTGTGAGTTTGTGCTGTGGATGAGTGATGTGTGTTTTCGTTGGGGCAGGAAGAGTGAGGTGGCTTTGCGAAATCAGCACTGATATGCAAAAAAACAATGAGAGAAAGAGGAAAAAAGAATAAGGAACAGAAGAGGAGCATGATGCCACCATCTGCTTGCCACATGCAAGGCCTGCAGCACCTCTATAAATCTCAGATGTGCTCAGCAATGCAGGGTCAAATTCCACCAAACCAGAACTGAGCTGGACACCGCCACCCATATGTTGGGATTAACTTCTATGCATACAGGGATACCAGTAGGGCGTTTAACCGCATGCAGAATGAATTACCAATGTCTGTGTGTAATGGTCAAATTGGGGCTTGCCTTAAATGTCTCAGGAATATACTGTTTACAGATTTCCATTTCAATTTTTTCAATACCAACCTTCCACCATTATTATTCCCTGACTCACTACCACACTCTCTGCCAGGCTAAAGCTGTTCATGCTGTCACCTCTTGCTGTCTTTCACAGGTCAGGGTCAGAGGGGTCGTCAGAAAGCTAGTGGAGAATGTGCAGATGATTTGGGATTTCCTCTACACATGGCCCAGAGTGGTTGTTATGGCCATCCTCCTGCTAACCATTTTATTTTGACAGTGCAGAATTAACACTGCTTGTTTTAATTTCTTCCCTCCTGGCTTATCACAGAAAGCTCATGTTGTCTGCCACTCATGTGGACTCTTGTGACGCTTTCCTTTCTGGCACGTGTGTACAGAAATGTGCGGCTGTAACAATAACGTGACAGCAGGCTTCTCCAAGCCCATCTGGGCTCCTGTATGGACTGCATGTGGTGTCTAAGGCACAAGATCAAATCTCCACTTCACTGAACTGTGCAGCCTTGGTTTGTCACTGTTCTATAGTAGGTCAGTATCAGTGTCAGATCAGTTAATTTCAAGCTGTCTCTGGGATTTAAAAAAAAAATGAAAATGCATTTTAGATTATTAGGGAAACATTCTCAAATTCTGACAGCTGTCAATAAAATGTCGGCTTCAAGGAAAAACTCTAGTCTTTATGGCACCTGAGTCTCAGGAGATGTGGATCACCAGCATGCAGCTAATCAGTACAAGGAGATGTCTCTAGTCTCCTGTCAGTCATGTTGGTATTAAACCAGAAAGCTTCCCTTTAGGCATTCAAGCCCAGGCAGTTTGGGTTCAAGTGTTTTGGGGTTGTGGCTTTGAAGGAAACACTGAAAAGAGGGACTGTATGCTTCAGATTCAAAAGAGCGAGTGCAATACTTGTTTAATATTATCATACAAACATTACAAATACATACAAGATCCACCTACTTCAGGTGAATTTGATGAAATACTTTGTTTAAATTGTGTACAAGTTGATCTTTTGTCTACAGTTTTTGAGAGATTTCTTTATTGTATCGTGTAAATCATTTTAGTCATTTACAAATTATGTGGATAATGTTAGGATTTAACTTTCTAATTGTACTCTATACACAAATTTTAAGTCTTAAGTGATGCATTAATTATTGTCATTTCTGGATTTCAGTTTGTTTAAATATTTGATAGGTCTGACAAATAAACCAAAATATGGAAGCATTTACTTTTCTAGTTTGGGACAAATATTTGGAAACTTGCAGCTTTGCTACAAGAGAGGCAGAGAAATGGCCCTCAATTAAGGTTAGTTGGTTAGATAGCTATCCTTAAGATGTGGAGCCACTTATCCTAAGCTTGGGTTTGATTTCCTGGAAATTTTGATAAATCAAAATTATCTTGGTGAAAAGTAAAAAAAAAATGATATAATAATATAGTCTGCCTAGATGATTCACCACTAATTTCATGTTCCCTCTTAAAGGAAACGTACACTGGGGTGCATTTTGCCCCACTCGAGTGGTGGATGAGAGCTTTCAGCCAGTAGCATGAACCAAATATGACATCACTGTGCTGGAATGTGGTCAGGGAATAAAGAGGAAGGTTCCAGAAAAAGCACATGAAAAAATGGAGCTGATGAGGAACCAGCAAAAATTGCATCTTATTATTATTCATTTATCACGGCAAGAGAGCGGGACAGCACGAGTTCTGGCCCGAAACTGTGCTGACTGAGAGGGAAGAGGGCAACGTAGGCCAGTTAGCTCTCCATTAGAGATTCCGAAACCCTGCAGTGCTGGAAAAGATTGAAAAACACACTGTGATCAGCAGTGCTGCCCGCAACCGTTAATGTGGCCGCCTGCTTTTGGAGAGCCGGAGAGGCGGCACACTTCCTCCACTGAAGAGGAAGCAACTGGTAATGATGGTTGGAGAGATTAGCTGAGGGGATGTGGAGAGCTCAGACAGAAAACACAAAAACCATTAGCAGAATTCATAGTTGAAAAACACATATTTTCTAACCTTAATAATTATACCTAACAGTTTTAATAACCTTAACTGTCGGCACGTCCACATCAAAACAGTATTCTAATTCTGCTCTAACAATTAACCTGAAGCAAAGCATTCACAGCAAGAAGGTTTGAGTCCTGGGCTCAGGCGTTTCTGTGTGGAGTTTGCATGTTCTACCTGTACTTGCGTGGGTTTCTTCTGGGTACTCTGGTTTCCTCCTACAGTCCAAAGACATGCACATTAGGCTAATTGGCTGTCTCAAATTGCCCATAGGTGTGAGTGTAAATGGTTGTGTGCGTGTTGGCCCTGCGATGGTCTCAGGGCTGCTCAGGGTGTACCTTGCCTTCTCCCAGTGTTGACTGAGATAGGCTCTAGCCTCTCTGCAACCCTAATAGGATTAAGCGGTTCAACAAAAGAGTGATTGAGTGAGCATTTCATTCGTTTACTCTTGTTCATTATGTACTCGGCTATATAGCATATCACTTGTCTGGAGTTGATCTCAGTGTAGATCCTTGGTGGTTTCTTGATTAGGAAGCCTAGCAATTGTTCTCAGATCCATGTTCTAACATTTTTAGCAATGCAAGGCCCTCAGAACATTGTGCCATGTTATCCTAGCCATGCAATCCATTTTAGCATATAAAGAATAATAACTGATTAAGGTTTAAAAACGATGCTTTACACAAAAGTTCATGACAAAGATGTTACACTCTGAGATTTCTTGATCTTGGTAATGTAATGACAGTATATGGGGTGTTCTGTCAAGTGTTTATTTCTCCTTTATCTCACTTTCTCTTTGTATCTTTCAATTTTCTCTCTATCTGTCTCTGATCCTGTGCCAAAAAAAAGTCTTTGGACATATAAAATGCAGTGAAGGGGTGGTCACCTCACAGAAAGGAGAGTTAACTGAAAAAATCATGGTTAGCTTTGGAAGAATATGGCTTGTATTAATGTGAGTGTATTGATTTACCTCATCTGAATTAAATTACACAATTGAACTCAGTGTCCTCAGTGTCCTCAGTGCTTGGGCTAACAGCCACACTTTTCCCAGATGGGCAAGTATCTGCTGAACCGTCATATCTGTCACTTTGGCAACAGCAGCTCAGAATCATGGGTTGGAGAGCTCTAAAATTCTGCTGTGATTCCATCTCTTTCTGAAAGATCAAAAAGATAAACTGACAGATTATTTGGCTGTTATCATTAAACATGCTCCATATCCACAGCACCAACATTTGTCAGATTCCACAATGTTCAAAATGGTTTATGTCCTGAGTGCAGTGTTCTCTGTCTCTGAACTGTTCAATTATCCTGGAAATCTGTCATTAAATCAAAGGCCTTATAATAAACAAAACAGAGGCCATTCATTAATTGCAAAGATTATACGTGCATCAGTATGTCTGTACTGAATTATAGGATATTACTGAGTTTAAAGCCAATCCAATAGAAAGCAATGGTTGCCCAAACCTCATAAGTCATTGAAAAAAATCTGCTGAGAGTCTAAACAGTTTTTGTGTCTTAAACAGTTTTATTGGTCTTCCTAAAGTCAACCACATAGTATATTTAGTCATTATATGAATGTTGTAGTTTGTTGGGAATCTTCACCAAAGCAGCACATGCTTGGCATGGACTGCAATTTTTATTGATTGAGGGTGATAATGCGGTTATGTTCATTTTATGTACTTAATGGGCAATTTTCAAATGGTAGCACAAACTAACGAGTAATTTAGATCTGTTAATATGTTGGAAAAGTCTAAAACTATACCAGAGGTTATAAGAGACTTATTTATATCTTTCCATAACAGGCATCTGAACACTTTATGAGACAGACAGCATCCATGATATATTTCATCCTATTACTCCTCATTAGGAATCGGCATAAATTACAGAGGTGTTACGGTGGGGCAGATGAGAAATTTGGGGCATGGATCATGACTCCTAAAGTTAGTTTGTAATTGAACTTTTGCTTTCCTTTGTGGATATGAAGTGGAAAAGTGTCCTGTTCATACATGCAGCAGAATGAATGGACTGAGATCCTCTGTTCTTGTGCCTTTGAAGATAAATGACTTTCTGCAGGAATGGAAAAAAATGTGCATGACAGCAAATGGTCTTGAGTAAAGGCAGTGAAGACATTTAATTTTGAATAACAGCACACAGTATCAGCATACAGCTCTTATTTTGTGAGTGAGGAACTACGAGAGTATCTACTTATATAAAAACAATGGTTTCATTAAATGAGAAACTAAAGTACAGGACTGTAGCAGGTCTGATTCTGAGGCAGAACTTCCTGCCTGCTTTCTGTCTGAGATACAGCTCTGACCTATTCTGTCTCGCTGTGGCCGTGGGAGAGGAGAGCGTACCACAGAAGGGGGCACCTCAGGGCGGATACACGTGGTTTTACATGCAGACTGGCATTATCTGTGTGTCTCTTGTCCCCAATCAAAGGACGGGACACTAAATATACACCGTGAAGCCTTCCCAGGCTCCTATGGGCTCCAGCAGTGTAGCCACTACTTGGGCCTTTGGCCAATGACATTGCCTCCGACCTCTTCAGAAAGTATTTTAAGGTCAATTACAGGGTGCACTGACTTCTGATGGCCTACTGCATTTTAAAAGGCCTTATATTAAAGGTTTATGTGGAAGTCTCGGACAGAGTTGCCTTCACTAAGCCACGGACCATTGTTACCGCATACCCACACACAGATCCACTGAAGACAGTGTGTGGGTGTGTGTTCATGAGCCCATGCACATACCGTATGAAATTGAAAGAAAGACAATGTGTCTGAGTTCACTTAGTCTAGCATATGGTTTGTATGCTGTGTTCTTTTGGCAAGTATGTGCTTGGTATATATTGAGGGTTGTTTTTTTTTTTTTTTTTCGCAGTTTCTACTTAAATTGCTCCTAACCAATCTATAGGAACATATACTGTCATGATTTCCAGTTAGTATGTATGTCTCTCCAGTGTAGCAATGCAAAATGTGCAGATTGTGATCATCTCTACACCAACCAACACAGAACATTATGACCATATTTAATAATGGCCTCACGTTCAAATGTTCAAATGCAACTTCCAAATAAAATGTAGCCTTTCAACTACAGTACCAGTGAATCCATTTAATTACTGTATATCTGCCTGGTTATAATTTCATTAGAGTAGGTATGTTTGTTTTTTTTTGTCTCTCTGTCTGTCTGTATGTTATCACCTAGGAAGTGGGCAGCCATAGTGTAATGGTTTAGAGAAGCGGGTTTGGGACCGAAAGGTTGCTGGTTCGATTCCCGAACCAGCAGGAAAAATGTGCGGTGGTGGGGGGGTGACCTTCTCCTTCCTTTCCTCCACCTTCATAGCTGAAGTGCCCTTAAGCAAGGAACCTAACCCCCGACTGCTCTCCGGGTGCCCCAGGGTGTAGCAGCCCACTGCTCCGAGTATGTGTGCTCACTGTTTACGTGTGTGTGCTCACTTTGGATGGGTTAAATGCAGAGAAAATAATTTCCATTGCGGGATTCATACAATATAGCGAAATTTTAATTTAAATTTAAAATTCAAGATCAAATCAAGAGGAAGGGAAGGTGCAGCTTATTCCCCCCTTCGCCACACATTTTCCTGCTGGTTCAGTAATCGAACCAGCAACTTTCAGGTCCCAAACCTTTAGGCGATTAGGCCATGGCTGGGTTTATATTTAATAATAAATCTGTACTTCAGTTTGAGTACTGATTTACTTTTTAAAATCATATGGTACACAACAGTGATGGTTTTTCATGAGTGACTATATTATGTCAGTATAAAGGACATCAAGCAGCTTGTAGACTGCAATCTGTATACTGATGTCGACAAATCAGGAGATGATTGATTACTTGAATGAGATTGGAATAATCATGCATCACTGTACATAAACAGCCCTTCCACCAAGCACATATGAGCTCTAAGCCCCTTGAAGTGCACGTTGCAGGGGATCTTTCAGCACAACCTCCACAGCAGAAAAAAAATGCTCAGCAGAGTTTTCTCCCCTACACTCAATCTTGAGAAAATGCAATTCTCAGTCATTCAATACAGCACACAGAATATCATCAGAGTTTCTTCCTCCACCAACTGAGAGCACTTATCACAAACCCTGCATGTGCGCAGCCACCGGTGTTGTAGATCATTCTTCCCACTTATCATATTTTTAATGGAAAGAATGTACAAGTAGACATGTGTGTGCTTATGGGTGAGTTTGTATGCATTAGGCTTGCTTGTACATGACGTTATATCAACTCCTATATCTGTAATTATTATGTGCATCAAGTTAAAAGGAGGATTACTCGTGTAATCTCTGCTCCACTCTCTCATCTTCTTTTTCACTCTATCTTTTTTTCCTCTGTATGGTAAGGCCACACACATCAGGAGAGTACCACATGCCACAGTGTAGCAGCTGCAAAAAGTTAAAAATACTCCACAAACCTGCTAAACTGCCTCCTCCTACTCCTTGGAGCTCTCCAGTAAGATGTTACTGCTGACTCCAGGTTTAGATTACATTACGCTTTCCTTTGGGCTGCAGGAACTCAGGGAGGACATCAGGTCATTCAGAGCATGGCGCCGTACTCACCTTACTTCACTTCTTCAACAAAAAGCCAAATGTGTTGTACTTTTTAACATTAGTCTGTCCAACCATCCATCCATTATCTATACCATTTATCCATCAGGGTCGTAGGGGAAGATGGAACTAAGAGGCAGGTTACACCATATACAAGTTGCCAAACTATTGCAGGACTAATACAGAGACGAATAACCATTCACACCTACACCTATTGGAAATTTAGTAGAAGATTAGCCTAATGTACATGCTTTTGGATGGAGGAAAATGGAGTACCCAGAAACATGCAAACTCCACACAGAAAGGTCCTGGGCAGCCACAAGATTTGGACATGGAACCTTTTAGTTGTGAGGTGACAGTGCTAACCACTGAACCACCATGCAACCCTTAACATTAATCATGTGCATTAAAATGTGGAATGGAAACATTCATATGGTTGTCAGGCTGTCAATTAGACATCGGAGTTCATTCAAATCTGCATTGAAGTTAGATTAGATCCAGGTGCTATCAGACATCTGTAACAGCTGCAGTTCAAACTAGCATGTCTCTTAACATTCTATACATTTAAAGCCTTTTTCCATTCTGAGAAATGAGAGGCTTGGCAAGCAGCTGCAGCAATATCTCTCAATTTCACCACTGTTCCTATTTTATTAAGCTCGGCCAGTATTGGCACTGCAAAAGTGAATTGAGATTAAACAGAAATGAGTCCAGTTCTCTTGTACTTTGAAACTATTCATCTTAAGTTTAATCAGAGTCCTGACACAGTTGAGTGGCTTTAACCCACCACTCGCTGTCTCTCTTTTCCTCAAGTCTCTTGATGTACACTTGGATTGCAGTAAATAACAGAAGAATGCAGGTTGCTCCAATGTGAGGATGTCTGTGAATAGGCTCTTTCAGAAGGACACTGTTTGCATCTCCCCTTCCACTCTCTATGTCTTGCACTCTTACTTGTTCATGTACTCTCTCACGCACTCTTTTGCTGAACCTCTTAACCCTATAAGGGTCACAGGGAGGCTGAAACCTATCTCAGCCGACACTGGATGAAAGAGGGGGAACACCCTGAACAGCTTGCCAGACCATCACATGTCACCCTTGTCATGTAGTTTAATCTAATGTGTATATGAAATTTATGAAGTCTAACATTTAATGTGCACAGTGTATAGAGAATGACAGTGTGAATCATGTTCAGTCTTCGCTGGAAAGAAAGGTATCATTCCAGCGAGTTAGGTGTGTGAACTTGTGTGTGCTCCATCCGATTTTTAAATTATTGGTAGTATTCTTTGATAGGGATTCTCTAAATATGCTGTGTTCACTTCTCTGTGCTACTGTGAACCTGGGAACATCCTCACTGAGGACCATCACTACAGACAGAATAAACATCACCCTGATGCTATGTCTACAACAGGCCTCCCAGCTAGTTTGCCCTGAGTACAGTGATGAATAGCAGCCACTGCCCTGCAGTGTATTCGAGATGAGTGGGATGGCCCACTCCAACATTGGGATTCAGAAATAAAAGTCAAGGCAACTGCATACTTATTAATATGCTATATGTCAAAATTATGTATTTATATACACAATGTAACATAGTATTTAATCTCAATGAACAGTATGTGGGTGGCACACTGGCATAGTGGTTAGCACATCCGGCCCACAGCAAGAAGGTCCTAGGTTTGAGTCCGGGCTCAGCGAGGGCATTTCTGTGTGGAGTTTGCATGTTCTCCTCGTGCTTGCGTTGGTTTCGTTCTCACCGTCCAATGACGTACCCATTAGGCTAATTGACTGTTACAAATTGTCCCTAGGGGTGAGTGAGTGTGTATCCTACCTTTGCCTAGATATTCTCCAGCCTCTCTGTGACCCTAATAGGATTAAGCAGCTCAGCAAATGAGTGAGTGAGTGAACAGTATGTGTGGGCAACACGAGGGTGGAGTGGTTAGCACTATTACCACTGCCATTTCACAGCAAGAAAGTTCTGGATTCAAACGGCGTGACTGACAGGGGTGTTTCTGTGAGCAGTTTGTATGTTCTCTTTGTGGCTGCACAGACATGCACATTAAGTCAACTATCTACTAGAAACTGCCCATATATGTGATAGATTGCAATAGATTGATAATCTTATCAGGGTGTACCATTGTGTAAGCAATGTACAAGGAAAATAACAGTATACAAGGGTGGGCTGAAAAGCTCATAGTAATCAATCTCACCATCAGGATGAGCATTTCTATCCTAAGGGGCTCTAAGCACTGCAACACTGATGGAAAAAGTGTGTAGACCACAGCAGAGACTATGTTGAGAAATAAACCACATTTGCTCAAATTCAACCATCATGGTCAGCCTATGAACTTTTCAGCCCATCCTCACAGATAATGGATATAGGAATAACATAAAATCTTTTCCTAATAAGGGTGTTTAGAATTTTTATTTCTGCCATTTTAACGACATTTGTAATTTTTTACTCCATGAACTGATGTGTGCAGGTTAACAATCATCAGTCTCTTATGTTGAAAGTTGTTGATTTTCACAATGGCAGTGGATGACAAAAAGATTTCAAATGTGTACAAACTCATATTTGACCAAAGGCACTTTCAAACGCCTTACAGCAATCAAAAATCCATCCAACCATCCATTATCTATTTCACTTATCTGTCAGGGTCTCGGGTAAGCTGGGTCAATTGCAGATGAGGTGGGGTACACCCTGAACAGGCTGCCAGTCTATCGCAGGGCTAACACAGAGAAAAAAACAGCCAGTTGATCTAATGGTTATGTCTTTAGACTGTGGGAGGAAACCAGAATGCCCACACGAAGCCCATGCAAGCACAGGGAGATCATGCAGACACTGAAAGGCCCCTGGACAGGACTGAAACAAATCTTTTTGCTGTAAGGCGACAGTGCTAAACAATGAGCCACCCGTGTCCCTGTATACAAAAAAAAAAATTGTTGCAGACATTATTTTTAGTAAGTTGATTGAAACAAGTTGCATTTGTTTAAAAAATTGTTGAGTTCCTGTTGGTATTTTCTTCTGTATTTTGTCTGCCTGTCTGTCCACCCAACTTGATCAGTCAGCATGTCTCTTATTTTATCAGTTATAAATTAAGGCAGCTTTACTGTTTTGGGAAGGTATTGATATATAAAACAAACATCGAGCAAAGTTAAATTGTGAAATATATCCAAAATAGCAATAGTAATAGGGATGTGGTTGGTCTAGTTTATGTCTCTTTCTCTCTGTTTTTCTCTCACTCCAGTTCTTTCTTTCCTCTTCTCTCATAAGTATACTGGTTCCCAGAAACCTCGTGCTATAAAATGCACTCTTAACTACGTACACAGTCATTTCCACAAATGCAAACATGCTCATTCACACACTCACTCTTAAACACACACACTTCCATCTCCATCCTAAGACCTGGCATGAATGTCAGTTAAACCTAGGGAATTTGAGCCCTACAGGTTTTATTTGTCACCCCAGGTTGTCGTGTGTCATATATTTGCCCCACTATGCCAACATCTCTAATTTGGTGTGGATTTATTTCATGACTCCACACACATATACATTCACCCTGCCAGCATCAACATAGTCCGGAACAACCTGACCTGCTCAGTATACATACACTGGCCACTGGCATTTGTTTCCCTGGTGACAGCCAGCTAAACCTAGACAGCCGGCTGCTACAGTGTGCTGCCATGGAGAGCATGTGATATTCTCCTAATTGCACAGGTGGCTCCTGGCTGAATGAGCTCTGAATAATCTATTCAATAAATCCCGTTATGACGGATAATCTCCCACACCACCGTTTATGGCATGGATGACATGTTTGGTAGGTGACGCTATCCTGTGGCTACAATGCTGATTTTAGCTAAGTCATGAAAAACTGGGACAGTCTATGTGTAAATAAATATACACTTCTTTACTTTTTGTTTTTGTTATGTTCTAATGTTACTACCTAAATTATACCTAAAGGCAAACGAGTTTTATTTTTAATTGCTGATTGTGCAATGCCACCTATCATGGGGTGGAGTGTAAAGTCCCATATTCTGTACACATTAGGGGTGTAACCCATTGCAACTATGTACCTGTGCTCCAAATTTTGATGTCTATATTCATATTTAGATTTAAAGTAGAAGTGGTTGTGGTCTGTCCCAGAATTTTTGTTTGTTTCCTTCATTTCATTGTGGACTCTGACATTTTTCATTTACAAATTCTAACAGCAAGTTTCCAGTACATCATTCATCTTCTTAAAAAGATGTCCATTAGACAAATTACTATTTGGCCAAAGGTTTGTGAACAGCAAACCATTGCAATCACATTTCCTTGTTGAACATCCTATTCCAGATTTAGTTCTGCTTTTATAACATCCTTTCCACTAGTTTTTGGGGATTTGTATCCATTCAGAAACCAGAACATTAGAGAGGTCGGTCTCTGATGTTATGGGAGGAGGCCCGGGGTACAGGTATTGTTCAAATTCAATCCGGGGATGTCCAGTGGGATTGAGATTAGGGCTCTGTACAGAGCACTCGAATTCTTTCACTTCAGTTTGGGCAAAACATTTCTTTATTGACCTTGCTTTGTGCACAGGTTCAGTCATTCATTATCTTTACCACTTAAACTGTTTAGGGTTGTAGAGAAGCTGGAGCCAATCCCAGCCAACTCTGGGCAAAAATCCAGGTACACCCTGAACATCTCCCCAAATTTTTGCAAAGCCATCACAGACAAATAACCATTTGCACAAATACAGAATAGGCAGTTATACTAATGTGCATGCCTTTTGACTGTGGGAGGAAACTGGAGTACCTGGAGGAAACCCACTCAAGTGCAGGGTTAACCTGCAAATGCCGCACAGAAACACCCTTGCTGACCATTGAGCTCAAACCCAGGACTATCTTGCTGTGAGGTGAGAGTGTTAATTACCACACCACTATGGGCCCCCACCGCCTATTTTCCTTGAGCTGAGCCAGCATTCATTTTACATGTATATCATGAAAAGAAAATATATCAGGATATCATCAATATATGGTAGAATAAAATTTTCCAACATGTTTCTCAGCACATCATTCATCTGACCACTAGAAAACAAAGGGCACAAGAGAGTCTGTATGGTATTACTGTATATTCAAAATAGCCAGAGGCAGTGTTAAAGGCTTTTTTTATTCATCCCCCATTCAGATACATACAAGGTTATATGCCAGGTTATATATTGTAAAGGGAGCACTGGGTTGCATAATGGTATACATTCGATAGGACCTCCTGTGAATTTGATGGGTTGTGTAATTAGAGACAGCACAGGAGTGACGGGTGCTGGCCCCTTCACATGGTGCTGTTGGTCGTGCACACAGAGGGCACACCCCTGCACAGATAGTGTAATCCAGAGGGGGTCTGAGCCTGCTGCTTCCGTTATGATAGTAAAGCAGTCCGTCACAAACACATAAGTGGGCAAGTATGCAAGTGTGTTATCAGACACTTTACAAAGAGATAAAGTAGAGAAGTCCAGAACAGTTCAAAGGTGAAAACAGGAAGAGGTTGATCAGCAAACAGGCAGAACAGTACTAAAAAAAATAAAATAAAAAATGTAGTGCTTGGCGAGTCATATAAGTGAACTGTGCAACCTGAATGTGTGCGAAGAATTGCTTTAGATAGACTTTGAGTAGTGTGTGTGTGTGTGTGTGTGTGTGTGTGTGTGTAACTGGAGGAAGGTATGAGAGTAATATGGCGATGGTAATCAGTAAGAAGAATGTCAAATTTGGTGCTGTGATATTTTATGTGTTGGGATCTAGAACCAGCTAATGTGGTGTAGCTGCTGGAAAATGTAGTCAGGGAGGTTATCTGAAGCAAATGTGGCAGTTGTGATTATATTTTGTAAAGCTCAGAGATCTGTTGTGTGCGATGACCACTGTTAATGTTTTTTCTTTGTACAATGTTAATCTTTGAGCTAGTTTTAGGTCTTTGTGTGTTTTTTGTATTGTATTTGGGGCGGGATTTTGCTAAGACCTGGCAACCATGCCCGCAAGCTTCATGCTCACGCTGTTCAAGATCCACAAGAAAGTAAAGTCCTTGTGAAAATGCATTTTTTTATTTATTTATTTTATTTGTTTGCTTCATCCTCTGGTATCTTAGTCTTAATGCATACATCTTGTCTCAATGTGAAGCTTTCTGACAAAGTGTCTAAAATAAACAAAACAATAGTCCATTTTCTATTCGTATTTGTTTTTGCTTAGAAATTTGTTTAATGCAAATAATGTATTCATTAATCATTTTTCCACAGCAAAGGTCCACAGTTGTGTGATGTCATACTGATTAACACGGAGAGAAGCTGACGATGCTTTTTCACAACCTTGGACAAAGATGGATTTAGCAGCTTTCAGATTCAAACTACAGAATTAATTCTTTTGAGTTGTCTGATCATTAATGATATGGAATAAAGGCTGGAAATTTGCTTTACATTCATATTACTCTTCAGCTGGTATTATTTGCCATTTGAAAACTGTAATATCTATCACTAATAAAATATGTATATTAAAAGAGTTCATATTTAGCTAGCCATTTTTGTATATCTGTTTATTTTATTCTCTTTATATTATTCTTATTTAATATTTACTGCAGAATGAGGTGTGTTGCACTTTCTACTTAAATATGAGTAGTTAAATCACTCAAATGTGTTTTTTAAAACAATCAACAGTACATGTACACCGTATTCTTATCTTTAATGTGCATTTTTAGAAACACTGGGGTATTCTGTGGTCAGTTCTGTAACTATAAATCTGATATATGATGCTGTCTGTCTAATCAGAGGCTCGTTTGATTTGTAATCAAGAAAAGGCCTGAAATCTATATGTACATTTAGACACCGTAAGTCATGGTGTCAATCAAGTGTGTTTATAGAGCGATAGAGAAAGCTCACTTTCCATTCATAATTGACTTTTTTGTATGTTTTTAATGTGTCTGTTATTTGTTATTTGTCTATGATTGTGACCGGTGTCAGAATCTTCCTTGAAGTTGCTTTAAATCACATCTAATGCTTCAGCAGATTGGCCAACTATCTAATTTTTGCGGTTCTGAAATGCTCAGATAGCTCACTGGATCTCCCAGTGGTTGAAATAGGTATCAACCTGGAATCTCAGCACTTCAAAATACTTTCGCTGCTTTTGTCCATGAGCTTTCAGTGACAGCCTCATACAAACACACTGCATTCTTCAACCTCTTTCTCCACAGTGTTTTTGATGTATTTATCAGCTATGTTATCACAGCAAAGTGAAATTATACCTCTGGAACTGGTGTATGACTGCGGGATTCAAATCATGTGACCGCATTTAAGATGGAATGTTTTTCTCTGGATTATCATCCTTAAACAATAAAGAGAGCAGCGATTAAAGGATTCTTTTCTCCTTTCTTTCTTTCTTTCTTCCTAAGTCCATGCGTGTGTCTTTCCTTTCACCACATGTGGAATGGTGGCTGATGATGATGATGATGATGATGATGATGACAGTCTGAAACTGTAAATGCTCTTTTTGTGGTGTTGTGTTAATTTGACACCATTATGCTGTTGAAAAGATTGTGTGTCTGTGAGGAGGTGTTAACGAGCTGGTGCAGGGCCTCCACTGAGCCATAATGCACTTTGTATATTTGGTCATTTGCAAGCCATACATACTTCTTCTCTGTCTCATCTTCATTATTTCAATTTTTTAATTTACTATTAATTTCTGCCTTGCCAGAGTGGTTTAGTTTATGTTTGTTTCCTTATAATTATATGAATGAATTATCTAATTTACTTTTATATTAATATATTACTCAATCAAAGTATTCAGTTTAACAAACACAGCACATTTCCCAGCCAACTCAACAATGTGTAAATTTAATTAGTTTTTTTATAATAAATTTGATATCTATAATATGCAGTATCACAATTGTAGATATGTTTATTGTAGTTATTAAGTAATCATTCTATCTTTATAAATCCATATCACTTTTTTTTTATTTAATTTTATTAATTTATTTTTATTTTGACATACTATAATAATCCCACAAGGGAAATTATTGCCTCTGCATTTAACCCATCCAAACTGAGCACACACACACACACACACACACACACACACACA
>JBCNYH010000007.1:17612853-17623812 GCA_039654325.1 Tandanus tandanus | reverse complement strand
CTCTCTCTCTCTCTCTCTCTCTCTCTCTCTCTCTCTCTCTCTCTCTCTCTCTCTCTCTCTCTCTCTCTCTCTCTTGAAGTTGTGGACGTTTGCACACTCAGCAGACACCTAATGTGAAACACATGAGTCACAAGAGAAAGGTCCCATGAGAGTCCGTGCTGACTCCTTCATCTCCCATATTTCTTCCATCATTCCAGATGTCTTCTGAATGTCAAGTTGACTTTTAGCATTAAAGCCGAACACAGCTCCCTGACAGCTTTCTGGCACAGAGGGTGAGCACTGCTGATAGAAAAGTGGAATGAAGTAGAGAAGAAAAACGATGGCGCAGGAGACAGATGCTGTTAGCCTGCATCTTGATATCAGAACGTTTTGGATCAGAATGCGTTTTCAGAGAGACAGTGCCCATCTATGTGGAAAAGACAAATAATTAACATGAACATTAACAAACAAAATCTGTTTCTCATACTCCTCCTTACTGCTATCTTCACTCCTCTGTACTGTTTTTAGCTTGGTGCCAGCATCGCAGGAGATTAGCTTCAACCTTATATAAAGCTGGGGCTGGTGGTGTAGTGGTTAGGGTGCTGGGTTCATGATCGAGAGGTTGTGGGATTGAATCCCTGTTAGACCTCCCACCATGCTAAGGCCCCTGGGCAAGGTCTTAATCACAAGTGAACCTCTGTTGACCCAGCAGTATACTGGGGAAGTAATCTGCAATGGACTAGTGTCCCATCCAGGAGTAGTTGAACTCCCAGTCGCTTCATGCTACAGAAACCGGGATAAGCTCCGGCTGTGATAAGCCACTGGGTTCAGGTGTAAAAAGCCCAACAAACTACCATATAAAGCTGTGACTGAAACTTTTCCCTCAATATGCTTCAATTTACCTCAATATAATTCAATTCGGTTTTATTTGTATAGCGCTTTTTACAATTGACATTGTCACAAAGCAGCTTTAGGCATGGAAGGGAGCACCTTGTATCTAACATGAGTCACATTCTGTTAGCTTTAGCACAGCTTAGTTTGTATCAGGTTATGTGTGGTTTGTGTATATATGTGATGCTTGTCTAGGTGATTCAGATTCAACTCTTAAGCCATATAGATTTATAGTTGTAGAGGGACTGTGCTATAGTGGGTTGGGAATCTGCAGTAATGGCAGACCACGTTCCAAGCTGTTGGAGTGATGAGACTTGTTTAGTGTAGCATGTTATGTCCTGTCTTTTGGATTCTGTGCTTAGAAACCAAGTGTGAGTGAAATAAAGGCCACAGTGGACTACAGAGTCTCTCACTTTCTCTTCCTCTCTTTTCCTCTCTCTCTTCCTCTCTCTCTTTGGCTGAGGGCTGGATTTGGCTGCGAGAGGGGAATCGCCCATAAATAAGAGCTCTGCACATCCGCAGACACTCTGGCACTTGTCCTAAACAGCTGGCTGCTTCCCCTTTTTTCATCTCTGCTCTCTTCCGCTGCATTCCTACTCACCCTCTCTCTCCCTCTCCCTCTCTCTCTCTCTCTCTCTCTCTCTCTCTCTCTCTCTCTCTCTTTCTTTGGCTCGGTGTCATTTTCTATCCATTCCCAGTGTGTCTTAATCCAGATGCGGCATTGTTTAGACATATTAGTGTTGTTCAGGCACTTTGTGAACTAGCCATGGCTGATGTCATGCTTTTTTTTTTAAGGGGAAAACCTCTGTGGGCTTTTGTTGAACTTTGTGAACAGGGTCTTGTATATGAAGATACCGAAGGGCTCACAATTGTTTTTACAACACTGTGATTATTGTTGTGCTCTGCATCTTTTGGGAAAAGTGGTCCTAATTTGTACAGAGAGATGTGACCTGTTTCAGTCAGAAACTTGTATTCTACAGATGCAGGCTCATTCTTCAGATGGTAGACTGTACCTTCAGACTTATCACAGTTGTCCATTGAATTCTCTACAATTATATTTTTGTGAAGGCCAGCACAGTAGTGTACTGGTTAGCGTGTCCGCCTCACAGCAAGATGTTCCTTGGTTCAAGTCCCAGGCTTGGACTACGCATCTACGCATTTCTGTGTAGAGCTTGCATATTCTCCCCAGGCAGGTTTCCTCCAGGTATTCCAAGTTCCTCCCACATTCCAAAGACATTCACATTTGGCTACTTGGCTGTTCCAATTTGCCTCTAGATATGAATGTGTTTAGGAATGTGTGCTTGCAAGCCTGCGGTGGTGGTTCAGGGTGTACCCTGCCTACACCCAGTGTCAGCTGAGATAGACTCCAATCTCCACGTGACCCTAGTAGGATAAAATGGTTCAACAAATGAATGAATAAATATATTTTTGTGAAGGAACCAGGATCTGCCATTGAAGGCACCCCACTTGTGATATTTGTTTGTACCTTTAAACCAACAGGTTTTTTTCCCCCGAACCTTGTGTGAGGGAAGTCATATGCTTTTGCATGTCTTTCCTTGCTAACAACACAACCAGCACATAATGCCATTCAAGAATATTCTTGAGTACTTTTAAGAGTATGTTTATGCTCATTTGTTGGCAGGTGGTAGTGAAATAACATGTGCCTATGTTCGCACAGATCTCAGTAGGCATGGATTTGGGCGGTGAGAGTGCATTTGTGTAAATAATCATTTCGATCATTTCCTTTGTCCTCCCTTTGTGGGAACCATCTCTGTTATTGTCATTCAGCCAACACTGTTGATCGTGCCCTTTCCAAGTACAGCAATTCCTCAATGACTGTGTAATAATTGTGTTATTTAAGCAGAGTGTTCTGCTAGAAAGCCAGCTGCTGATAGTCAGGGTCCATTGTCGCATTCCACATGGAGCTGATTCATTTGCTCTCTGTTTAGCCCTCAAACATTAATGTTTGCCCAGTCGCTGGTTCAAATGGTCAGTGTAGGTGAGTGACCTCTTGCAAAGATTTCCGGTTCAAATGTTCATGTTTGCCATGGGGGACAGGGAGGGAAGGAAGGAGTTATGAGAGACTGGCTAATGCCATAGGATGTTACCAAGCACTAGCTGGCATAGAACTTTAGCTCATTACAGACAACCCTACAGTTTGTCATCAAAGTATGGAAATGGAGGATCAGGTGAGGCTTGCAAGTAAGGATACAGCTATCAATGTCCAACCTACTCAGTGGATTTGAATTTGCAGTCGAGTCTAGTGATCATCCCAAACCTTTCCACCCCTTCACATTTCAGGGTTGCCAGTTCCCACTTGTAAAGACATATTTTGCAAGTTTATTTTTGAGTGCTTCAAGCTTCTGAGGTGTTCCCCAGTATTCTGTGAGTACATTGAACATCTCTAAAGTTTTTATATCAGAATTCCCTTAAAAGGACCAAATGTACTTACCCCAAGCCTACCACATATTTCTCTTTTGCAAACATGCATATTCCTCAGTCTCGGGACAAAAGGAAAATATATCCATGCTAATTTATGTGAAATGTTAGTTGAATATAGGACTTGTTATATTTGCTGATGCATAGCTAATCCTTGTTGTAGTTGACACCAAATTCCAGTCAAGTTCTATTTTAGTTGTCAGCTTGAAAGGTACAAACAGAAAATCAAATCTGGTCAATCTACAACACACATACACTCAGACAGATACTGTGGCTATGTTCCAGATAGTTGGCCTCAATGTTATACAAAAAAGCCTAATACATTAGTGATGCATATCAGCGGGTCATACACATTTTAGAGATTCTGTGCTTCCTCTGTTTATAAAGAAGAGTAAACAGGCCATCTGGCAACACAGGGTTAGATGTACACCAGGCCACCATTTTATACAATACCCACCCAGGGTAGAGCTATAGAGGAGCCGCTAACAAATGCACTCATGGTCATCATAAATCAAGAGAAGGGTGGGTGGAATCACACTTATAAGATGGTTGAAAAGAAAGAAAACAACCAAAAGTCCTGATACCCAGGTGCAGTGGCATAAACAACAATCAGTTATAACATTGAAAACATTATGACCACTAACATGGGGAAGTGTATAACATAGATTATCTCGTTACAGAGTGGGATGTATTAGGCAGAAAGTGAACAGACAGTTCTTGAAGTTGATGTGTTGGAAGCAGGAAAAATTTGTAAGTGTAAGGATCTGATTGACTTTGACAAGGGCCACGTTGTGATGGCTAATGACTCGCTCTGTTCATCCCCAAAGTGCAGGTCTTGTGGGGTGTTCCTGGTGTGCAGTGGTAAGTAAAGGTGACCCAAGTAAGGACAACCAATAATCTGGCAAGAGTGTCATAGGTGCCCAAGGCTCATTGATGTGTGTGCGGAGCGAAGGTTAATACATTTGGTCTGATCCCACAGAAAAACTATGTTAGTACAAACTGCTGAAACTGCTAAGAAGAAAGGTGAAGAACACACAGTGCATTGCGGTGTGGGGCTGCATAGCTTCAGATCAGTCAGGTAATATTAAAGTTATGGCTGATCGGTGTAGACACCACAGACACAGGTATATGAACGTGTGAGCGCTGAGAGAAACCCTAAAAAAAATTGTGGTTGTCCCACAATTCCTTCATTCATAAATGAATACATAGACAGGCTGATTCATCAGTCTAGGACTTGGGTGATAGATTCACAGTGCTAGTGAAGCATGCTTCATATGTCAGTGCCAGTTATTCTGTGGGAACAACCTAGGCCTGGTCTTCTTTATCCCAAATTTACTCTGTTTCTTCACCTCCCTCTCAAATGTTCTTTCACATCTGCTTCATTCCCTTGTTCTCTCATAGATTGTTTACTTTTCTGTCGGGTTTTGCTGTCTGTTTCTTTAATCTTATGTAAATCGTTTCAGATTTTTTTCTCTCACTTCCCTGCAGCTTTTCTCTGTCTTTGGTTTTGCCATTGCCATTGTCCTTGCTTTTGCTATAAGTGTGGTATGAAGCCCAAAATATAAATAAAAAATTGAATGGTGAAAATGGAGATGGATGAGAAGGCTGCAGTGACATCAAGGATGCCGTGATGTGACTCATAAAGCTCCAGCTGTGTGCCAGCTGGAGGAGAGAGATAGATGGAAGAAAGAAGGAAAAAAGGGGGTTTACAGAGTCATTTTTATGGCACTGCAGGTGGAGCGATGGAACAGGTGCTCAAAGAAAGGGGAAGAGTGATGGCTGGTCAGAGGGCCAGAATGACATAACAGGGAGGAGTGGGGTTATAAAAAGGGGAGGAAAGACATAAGTAAGGGGGGTAGTCATCCAATTTAAGCTGAGTGGAACTTTTGTTTCTTCATTTCCCTCTACTTTTACCCTAATTAGCTTAGATCTTGTGTCTCTCCATCTTTGTGCAATGTACACAAAGTACATAGTAAATATTTAGTATACCTGCTGAGTACTGTTTTGAGAGGTTTATTTATACCTTGTGTTTGCCAACATGCCAAAAGATGTGTAGCAAATTAATTATACACCTATCAGCCATAACATTAACACCACCTGACTGGTCTGCAGCTAGGCAGCCCTGTACACAGGAAACTGTAATGCAAATGTTCTGACACCTTTCTATCATAGCCATCATTAACAGTTTCAGCAGTTTGTGCTACTATAGTTCACCACACGCTTTAAGAAGACTTGGGCACACTCTTGCTAGTTCACTGGTTGTCCTATCTTGGATCCTTTTGGTAGGTACTTGCAACTGCATACCAGGAACACCCCTCAAGACCTGGTATTTTGGAAATGAATAGACCTAGTCATTTAACCATCACAATCTGGCCCTGGTCTAAGTCACACAGATCCTTACACTTGCTAATTTTTTCAGATTTTAACACATCAACTTTGAGAAGTGACTGCTCACTTTCTGCCTAATTGACTCACATCTTGGCACGTGCCACTGTAACGAGATAATCGATGTTATTCACTTCACCTCTCAGTGGTCTTTAATGTTATGGTTGATCATTGTATGTATGTTTGTCAGCAACAAAGGATTTTATTCTTCATCACACAACTTCATCCACTTTGAGCTGGCAAATAACTTTTTTAAAATTGTTGTCATAATGCTGTTATCTCTATGACATTCAGACAGGTTGTGTACATAACAGATTTGAGTGATTGCTGGACATTCTATAGCAGGTACAAACAACTTTGCCCATAACAAAGCCTCTATAAAGAGGAACAGATGTGCGAGACCCTGAGGTGGCTTATCCAGATTAGAGAGTCATTAAATGTGAGCTATAAATATACAATTTTGGCTCCTCTTATTAAAGCACTATAATGACTAACACACACATATTCTGCCTGGCCAAAAACATTCTCACACTCTACTATTTCACTCAACCTCCTTTAGTGTTGATGGTGGCATGGATTCATTGTGGCATCATTTTAACAAACTCATACAATGCCACAAGATTTATTTCTATACAGAATTGCTTTAATTTTTTTATTACTGATGATGGAAGAGTCCAACCACTCGTAAAAAAGTCTTCTCAAAAGACTTCTGTGTAGTTAAAAAAATTCATGTGGAAAAATTGATTTTTCATGCTTCCTGAACCACTCTCACAATTTAAGCCTGCATTTCATGTCTGTGCCATCAGGAGTGATCAGTTGCCATTACTGCCCCATAATGTTGCTGAGCCTCGACCTGACCAAATAAAGCAACCCCAGAGCTTAACACTGCCACCAGTGCCTCCTCCCATCACTCTGGAATAGGGTAAATCTGGACTAATCAGATCACTTGCTTTCTTTCCATTGCTCTAGAATCCAATTTTTATGCTCCCTTTCAAAGTGAAGCCTTTTCTTCGTACAGTTGGTCTTCTTATGGCCACACATCTGTTTAGTCCAAAGCTATCATAGCACTGTGCACATGTAAATGCTCTGCCTATCACTATTAAGCATATTTGTGAGTTTTGCTATTGTATTGCAAATTTATTTATTTATTTATTTATTTTATTTTATTTTATTTTTTATTTTTATTTTTTACAATTTTACAATACGACTTCACCAAGACTTTAAGTGATCTCCTGTAACAGCCAGTCTAGATTTTATTCTGACCACAATTTTTGATGAAGTTGACAGTCCAGCACTATCTTTCCAGGATTTAATAATGCATTGGACCTTAAAACAGTCACCATAATTGAATTTTCATTAGTTGTTTTATTTGATTGATACAGATAAATAATTTGACCCTCCTGAAACACATTTACATTTGTTTTCCAAAGTGGTTGTTTAAGAAGTTAGAAGCTACTCACTGCATCAGTTGCCAGCAGAAACATTAATCACCGCAGCAGTCAGTAGCATCCAACCAATGGCTCTTAAGTATTTACTTATTTAAATCCAAACTAGGACTTTCTTATCCTGGCAGTGTATAAATATTTCAGATAAGTTATTTCTTTATTAGAATGTGTAACTGGAGGAATTTTGTCCCAATTTAGGTCTCATCTCTGATCAGCTTGATGCTGAGATGATTCAGAAAGGCAGAATTATAGATTCAGCTTCTATATGACCCCAGTTACTTTTTTTAAATATATACTTCTAACATGCCAAGAATAAAGAGCTTTATAGTATTGTAAAAACCACGTGGGATTTCTCTGACACAGATGGATGAGGATAAAGGACTCTAAAACTCCAGGATGCTTGTGAGGGTGTTCTTCTGCCATATGATACTGGCAAGGAACAAGGGCTTTTTGGTTGTCGAGAGAGCAGGAAGACATACACTAAAGTAACCCACTCACTGTGACGCTTTGTTTCACCTCATGTGATCCTTACTTTACAATTTTCATTTAAGTATGACACCCAGTTGTAGTGAAACATGAAATGAGAGTACACGCGTTCACCTCTTCTCAGTTACAGAGCCAAGTGTGTGTGGGTGTCATTCATGTATGTCTAAGATAGTCAAAGATTGAGTCAGCCGAATTCCCTTTGGATGATCGCTGAGTTAGATGATTATGGCTGAGCTATTCCTTTTTTTTCTTTCAGCAAGGAAGCCAATTTTACAAGATGTTTACACTATCCAATCAGTACATTGTTGACAGTATCAGAAAAAATGTGATCCATGAAAATTTGGTTCATAGCTATTCCACATCTTAGGGTGTTTACTGACCTATTAATTAACCTCTTTATTAACCTTTATTAGGTTTACAGACCAATTAAATAACCTCATCATTATACACCAATCATCCATAACATTATCACCACCTGACAGCCCCATACACAGCAAGCCGTAATACACTTAGTGTTTTGACCTTTCTATAATTCTTTCTGCTTTTAACACCTCAACTTCGAGAACTGACTGTTCACTTTCTGCCTAATGCATCCCACTCTTTGGTAGGTGACACAGTTATGAGATAATCAATGTTATTCACTTCAACTGTCAGTCTTCATAATGCTTTTAATGTTATGACTGGAGCAGCATGGTGGCAAAGTGGTTAGCATGTCCGCCTCACAGCGAAAAGGTGCTGGAATTGAGTCCCGGGTTTGGGAGTTTTTGTGTGGAGTTTGCATGTACTCCCTGTGCTTGCATGGGTTTACATCTGGGTTACTCCAGTTTCCTCACACAGTCCAAAGACATGCACAGTAGGCTAATTGGCCTGCTCATAGTCTATTCATCTCTAAAATGGCAGGTCTTGTAGGGTCTCCTGTTACGCACTGGTACATACCTACCAAAGGTGTTCCAAGAAGGAACAACCAGTGAGCATTCACATCATCAAAAAATGCATCAACTAGTCATGCTGTGTCATATCACAGTAGTGATAGATCTGTTGATTCTCAACACAGTGGGCTCTAGTGATGTCACACAATAAGGGCCTTGAATGTAGCTGCAAGCTTCTGCTACGTGTCACTCACCACTGGGAGCTGAGCGCTGTATGCATTGATATATTTTATTTTTATTATTTTTTCTTTATTATTTTCTTCATTCTTTATTTCTTGAACAAGATTATGAAACTGGCCCTGTCATCATCTCCATTCTAACAACAGGTGTACCCAAAACTTTCTCTTTCTTGAGAGCATGTCTATAATTATGTTGTCATAACACCTCAACACCTCTGTCACACCTCGACCTCCATCATTCACTCAGGACACTACTATTTTTTTTTTTTGCATTGTGATTTTGTGACATGTAAAGTCCTTTAGTTGTAAAGTACAAAATACCTACATCTTCAGTGTGCACTGTAGAATTAAAACCAAGCAATTGAAGTCATAGCCCAAGAAGAAGCAAAGCTACCATAGGATGAGTTTATTAGATTACACAGTAAATATATGAATTTAATTAGCATTCTTGCTAATAATTCTAAGCGAATGTTCCTTTTTCTTGTAAAACCACAAGAAATTACTGTAATGTTGATCAATGTTGACCAATGTTGATCAACTTAATCTCTCTCGCTCTCTCGCAATCCATCCAATAGGATGATAATGGCTCCACAGTGATTAATGGGGCCTTGTATGGCTATGAAGGCCAATTTGTGACAGTGTCTGCCACAAACCATGCACATAAATCCTAATTGAGTTTGTTTAGTGTTCTTGGTTGTGACGTTTCCTATGGCGCTCTTGGTAAACTATTAAATGTTTCTGCTTTGTACTTTCTCCACTTTCTGATCAACTTAATATACATTTATTATATTCATCTGTTCTTTCCAAGCTGTAACTAAATGGATGGATATTCTAAGCAATAATGAAGAGCACTCCATATCTTACACTGTTCATTCATTAACTTCCGATTCATTCCAGAGTATTCAGACAATGTGTGTGGTGTTAGAGCTGTAGGCTGAAAACATAAATAACCTAGGCCTGGAGCATTAAGGCTTTCAGAAAGAAGCCCTGAGAAGGAAAGCTCTGGATTTTAGACTTGTTTCCTTAAACAATGAAAAGTGTATTTGAAAGATCAGTCCCGAGCCAAGCCTTGCCCTTCTATACAATCATGCCTGGTGTGGTAAAATGACTTCTAAACATCTGGAAAATGAGTTAGATTTAACTTTCTCTTGCCTTCTGCATATGTATACATTTTATTTGGTATGTTATATATTTTGTGGTTTTTCTGGTTGTCATCTGATTTGAACTCACAATTTTCCGATCACACTTTCTGTACTCATTCTCCATCTTTCTCACATACATACCCACATGTGTATTCTGACACACATATCTCTCTAAGAGTCTTGATGACAGACTAAACGCCTTCACTCCTGAGACAGAAGGGGCTGAGGAGCAGAATTGCTTGTCTCAGGTTTCCCCTGCAGTGTGTGCTGGGAGGTGAGCCAGCGCCGTTATATCATTCTCTATGTTTCCAGTAGGTTTTATTCCCCCCTCCCCATTTCCACCACTCTGATTATTAAATAACATGGTTTCCTTTCTGCTACTGTGTCTCACCCCCATCATTGTGGCTGATATTCACCGGTACTGCTGAGGCAGTGTTTTCCATTCTCTCCCACAGAGAGTTCTAGAAGAGCTGTGTTTTTCTACTTGTATGACTGCCTAGTGATTGAGTAGATAAAAAAACCCCAACACAACAGTTAATTTTTTTAAATAATTTAAGATAAGTCTAATTGTGAATTCAGGGCAACTGTCCTTTTGTTTTAATTCAAGGACTTTTTATCATTCTACGCAGGAGATAAAATGTAAACAGGGCAACAGTAGCTACAGCCCATTTCCCAATCACTAGCCCGGGTCAGGTGCAGGGGCTCTTGGAAAAGCTGCTGCACAGTGGCTCCCTAATTCATTGTTTCACCATCAGGCCAGGAATAACGTGATCCACTTTTAGATGACAAAAACAGTGCCCTGGAAAAACTATACTTCCTGGCTCTAAACTTTAAAACCTAAACCTAAAACTTAAAAACTAAATTTTACCTAATCCAAGCCTAACCCTAACCTTACACTAACCCTAAAATATATATTCACCTTATAATTTAACGATTTACGTTATGGGGACTTGTGGTTTGTCCCCATAAGGACGACAAGTCCCTGATGGATTTCCCACAACGTGATGAACACCTAGACCACACACACACACACACACACACACACACACAAAAAAAGAGAGAGAGAGAGAGAGAGAGAGAGAGA
>JBCNYH010000007.1:17600123-17611889 GCA_039654325.1 Tandanus tandanus | reverse complement strand
ACACACACACACACACACACACACACACACACACACACACACACACACACACACACACACACACAAACACACACACATCTCTCACTCTATATGCGACCATAGACATTTTTTCCCAAAAGGTTTCTCTGCCCTTCTTGTCTCCTTTTTTCATTTACAGACTCTCTTGATGTTCTCTTTTTCTATAAATGGGTAAATGGAAAAGACATGAGTGCCATTGTTTATTTTCAGAATGGGTGGAGCAGGCATATGCCACAGAATTTCACATGGCATGAATGGAAAAGGCCTGAGCTTTAGAGGGACTTCTGCCACCTTCTTAATCCTGCCCAAAATGGTTAGGAACATACCTGTGGCACAATCTACCACAAGGTATCCTAGACGCTGGCAATTCATAGTCTGAAAGGTGCAGAGACCCACATGGCATTAGAGCTCAGTCTCCATGTACAGATATGAGCAGCACTGGAAAGAGAATTAATGGCCTTTCTCCATTCCTCTTCTTTCCACTAAACTGCACAGTAGCAATGCTAACCATTTTTCCTCTGAGCCCAAAATTCCATTACTAGCAGGAGCAGATGAAGAAAACTCCACACCTCCCTACTTCACTCTTTTCTTTTACGCCATCGTTCCTAAAGTTCCAGCAATTCCATTCCATTCAGATGCTTGCTCAGACAATCTAAAATGCATTGGGGTTATCCGACAAAGCATTATGCAACACACAATTACTGTACATGGAATCCGATAGCATTGCTGATAAATGCCTTTCAGAGTTTTTTCTGCATTAGCACAGACCCCCTCAATATCCTTTCCAGGTCAGCGGTGCCTCTTTAATTCCAGCATGACATCACTTTTCCCACTCAGACCAGAGGCTGTGTTCTTTTACAGGGAAAGATCAGCTGGAGTGGCTGGATAGAGGGATTGCGTCATCTATTGGCACTGATTATAGAACTTCATGGGCTGGCAGCGAGTACATGGCTCGCAAGTCACACATTTGTCAACACAGTCGTAGACAATGAAACCCTTCTGGCAATAACACACACCTATAACCCTGCTACATGTCCATCATCTGAAACCAGAGAGTCTTTACAAAACAAAGACTTTTTAAACTGTTTAAGTTAAAATGATCTAGTGTTTCCTGTTACAAGATTATAAAACACCATATCTGAGGTTATTAAACCTATTTCTAGACTGGAAGCAACCTATTCAAGATGTCGTATCAAGTAAACTTCTCTGTCTATGCAGCAAAGTCATTTCATTAGTACTAACTAATTCAGATTTAATGTTTATTTCTTGTATTTAGCTAATCTTTTATACAGTCTAGTATTTCAGAAGCTAATAGGTATTAACTATAATCATAATAAAATTTTTCCGTCCCCTGCAGTTTACGGTAACCCCTTTAATGGCCACAGCTGAGATTCTGCTTTTTTCACATCTTAGAGAAACTGAGAGGGACATCTCTCTAAATAGATTAATTCGTTAAAAAACAGCATTTCTTCCCTTAAAAGCTGAAAAACTTTCGACATAAAATTTGACAGCATTAAATGTCAAATCTGTTCTGTACTTAATATCCATTGAAATGCTATTGCATGCCTGAAAGTACAGTTACCAGCTAGTAGAGTCACTAGGACAGAACAAAAATTCAGAGACTTAAAAGCTTGGCAAGCAAAAGGAATTTGCCCTGCGTGTTTGTGTTTATGAGTTTGTGGCTTTGAGTTTATTCGTGAGTGTGCCCTTGTGAGAACTAGCTCATTCAGAGTGCGTGCCCAACTGTTAGGCAAGTCCAGGTTCCACCCTTGTCCAGTTAACAGTAGCCTGCCTCAGCGTTTTATGGTCATGGGATTTAAACTCTGCCAACGTAAATGGAAGGAAGGGCATACAGCAAATCATGGGTGAGGCAGCACTGTAGCCACTAACAGGGACAAGAATGGTTTTTCAGCAAGGAGGAAAGGGAATGGAAGAGATGGAAAGGGCCCTGGCTTTTCACCGCAGCGAGCCCTCTAATGGCCTATGACAGCGTTTCCGATCTCAAGAGGCCCACAGCCAAATGGTTTATTCATCAGAGGCTCTCTCAAGTGCCACAGTGGTACGGTCAGTTCACATGCATGAGAGAGAGGCGTAAATTACACCTTATATTCCCCATCGTATGCCCTCTTTTCTAGCTTTGTTTGGATGAATGATGGAGCTAGCTTTCTGTTGCAAAGGATTCTACAAGAAATGTCTGCCGTAGAATCGTTGTTGAAGCACAACAGGTTCTATTTTGGTCCTTTAAGAATGTTTTTAAAGACAAGGTCATATTCAGATTGAGGGATTGTTTTGATAGCCTAAGTGATAAAAACTGGCGTTATAGCCACACAGAGTCATATTTTCAGTTTTGCTGTTTTTAATTCCTGTACAAGCCATACGTGCAGCTTTATATTTCTTTGCATCAGTTATGGTATTCCCTTTTGAAAACTTGGCCTCCACCCTCCTATATTTCAAACTTTCTTTTTCTCATTCTCTCTTACCAAGCCTCATTTGACTTTTTCTTTACTATTCCTGGTGTGGTAGATGGAGAGATTACAGTGGAATGTAGGGGTACTGTTTCCTCATTTTTAAAACTACACAAGCCTTTCACAGTAAATACGCAGACACAAAGCTTCTTTTCACCAGTATTTCAGTTTTTATTGTACTCCTACCACAGTGAACTGAGCTTAAGTTCATAAACATTTGATCATATAATTTTGTAGTACAAGTTCTACTGAACAACACATACCTATGTACGATACAGTACACAGTACTGTTACCATGCAGCTGAGTGGCAAACTTTGATACAAAAAAAAAAAAATCCAAAAATAATTTTTGTCTATTGTGTAATTTAGAATTTAAAAAATTGTAAAATGGGTTACGGTAATCATTTGAATGAAGCACCATAGTGCCATAGGGCCATCTTAAGATCCCCCAGGATTTTACAGGATCATTCAAACTAAAATAATCCTTAAGGTTGAATTTATTATTACCTCCCTTTCCTACAAAGGGATTTAATGTGACCCTCCATCTCATTCAGTTTAGCACTAACTGGCATAATTTTGATGCATTATTTTGCCGCCATCTTGGATTTCACCCATAAAACGAATTCAAATTTAAAAAGTAACCCCAAAAATGAGTTCTGTTCATTTGACTCATTTAACTTTCTAGTGTATCTAGTTCAATTTTTAAATTAATATACAACATGTTAGCTAATTAGCCTGCTAATTAGCATAAATGGGCTAATTTTAAAAAATGCCACGGGGTGAATTTCACCACACCCACCTGAAATGGTAACTAGGAACACATATAGGCTCAAATCAACAATAATCTCAAATGCACGTTTCTTTTTCCGGGTTCCTCCTCATTATATTGGTTAGCTCTGGGACTGAATGTCCTAACACTCTTCATAAATGTTTTGTGTTTGTGTTTATTATTCTGTTTTACACATCTAAACAAAAAATCTAAGCTGAACCTTATATTTGTGCCAGAAGATCATTTGGGTATGTAGTCATGATTTGCACATTTTATGAGCATAGTACAGATGGTTCAAGCCTGTCAAAGGTAATCAGAGTTCTGTGCCATTTTCCAACTGTTTGCTGGAGACAAGTGCTTGAGCAGATCTGCTTGTGTCCAGCTGTAAAAATAAGAATGGAGAAAAGGGAAAATATGATTCATGAGCAGAAGGATAGAGTTATAGCCTGCATTGAAGATCTTTTTGTTGTAGAAGTAATCAGACATCTTTTCTTTGAAGCCCCAGTCTTTATCACTGGGAAGACTTACACCTACCTTTCATCTGTCTGTACGTGTACCACCACATGCTTTGGGTTTGTGTGTTGATCCTGTGTGTCTTCCAACCAGAGATATGCTGTTTGAAAATTGATGACCGCATCTCTTTTAATGTATTCATTCATAAATACAGTGTCTCCAGTCATCTAATATATTTTAGGTTAAGTCCTTATTTATTCCAAAATGAATCACTAAGATTTTTTATTTTTTTTTGCCAGAGAAGAAACACAAAGAGTTAAAAATGTTTATCACAGAATCTTTCTATCAGTAGCACTTTTCCGATTCTTCTGCCCATTTTTGCAGAGAACATGGTTCATACTTTTAAAACATCATAGCAGTAACTAATTATTTTAACACAACTCACAAAGATCTTATGGGGACCTTAGCTTTCATGCAGAGCCTAAAAATCTGTGTGTGTGTGTGTGTGTGTGTGTGTGTGTGTGTGTGTGTGTGTGTGTGTGTGTGCGCGCATGCGTTACTATAACATTAAAATTTATCTGAAATGCTGCTTTGTTGTCCCCACATGAGAAAGTGTCACCCAGATCTTATTTCTGCTTGTTTCAGAATGGGGCAATATTTGGTTGTCATTTTTTCTCAGTCTGTTCTTTATAAGTCTTCTGTTAAGTAACCTTGAAGGGCTACATTTTCTATAGGACCTAGATTAGTTAAAAAGCAGAGCTTCCAATGTACACAACCCTGTGTGCCATGCTTTGCTTTGGCTGAGCATTGCACCCACACACAGGCCACAGAGGCCAGCCGGACAGAGGACACTTTCTCCAGCCGGTCATCAGGTCCATGTTCACTGTTCCCAAACAGAGATGCACCCACAGGGGCAGAGACCACATTGCACTCATGGGCACCTAGACGCACATTCAGTACAGTCTCCTGTTTGTCATCAACCAAATGGTCCTGAAGGAATGCAGAGAGATGTCCAAGAGGGCTGCCTGTGGAATATGTGGGTATAACAAGGGTAAACAAGAGATGTGCTGGATTAATTTACCCTTAATCTGAGTTTTGTGCCCCTATTTGTACTAAAGTGTCCCCCATGAAAAGTGGTTCAGGTTACTTGAGTTTGTGAGTGTGGTTAGTGATGATCTATAAAGCGCAGGGAATTCACATTATGTAAGCCGCTTTAAAAATGTGCCTAATGAGGATCTGGAAGTAATGGGACTCGTGTCTTTATAGGGCATGAGTAATGCAAGGGCAATGCCAAGGCAGACCTAGAGTGAGCACTGGTTCATCGCAACCATGTCCAGTCCCTTCTGTACACAGATTTGAATGTGAAGGGCTATCAGTGTAGAAAATCAATAAATTGGATTGGTGTCAGACACGCTGAGTTGGTCATGTAGGTTTTCTAAGCAAGGCTTGAGCTATGAATGGCCCTTGCACTTATCGTACAGAGCATCATTCTTCTCACACTGACATTTCAAGGGGAGTCAGTGGAGTCAGCTGGATGTTTTCCTATTCCCTCAGGTAGCAGTAGCTGTATCAGGTGCTATTTTAATGAGCTTAAAGCTGAAAAAATGAGGGAGTGTCCAGTGACCTGAAAAGGTGTCATAGGACAGTAGTGAAAACAGAAGTGCAGGTCGGGGTTCTGACAGTACTTTCATAAAAATGAATGAAAGAGAGATGAAAAAAACATCCAGACCTCAACCTATCCTTTCATTAATGCACCAGGGTTTGTTTGTCTTCGTAGTTATTCGTCCACTTTGCCATTTCCCCAGGAATCTTAAATAGCCCTGGCTTCTTGTCCCGCATTGAAAAGGGCCTCTACATAAATACAGCTCTTGATGGTGCCTCAGTCTCACATGCCTTGTCTCATTCACTGTGGTCAGAGCCATGTGGTGCTCCTGGATTCCAGGAATAGCATCTTAATATCTCTATTCTCCCCCATACCTGCCAATTTGCTCTTCTGTTTTGCCTCTTTTCACCCATCTCCATTTTAAATGTTAAATGTTATTAGCTGCAATCGGCCATGGAGACTAATCCTGGTAATGCAGCGACATTGTCCTAATCCTTAGTTCCTCTAAGATTCTACTCGTTCCAGGCATCTGCTTGTGGCTATAGGCATTTAATGAGCCTAGTAATACAGCTCATTAACTCTGTAGGACCTCTAGCACACACATACACACGCATCTATGCACAAGAGTGTGTGAATGAGAGGCCTCAGATGTCCAGCATAAGAGAGAAAAGCAAGCATTAGCTCTCTCATTGATCTCAGGCTTTTCACAGGGGGATATTTGCGAATTTGAAAAATAAAGTCATCCTGGAGCAGCAGAGGAAGATGAATAGGGTTCTGTGCTGGGCTGCTGGGTGGACTGAACCCCTCTGTTTTGGGTTGTTTTTCCCCTCCATCAGAGCGGGTACACTAGGCTGTCTGTGCAGAGAGGGGGCGGAAGCAGGACATGGATGTGTAAGGTGATCTGCACACCCGCACAGAGCCCCTTTTCAACGCCGGCTGCTCACCACGCTGCTGCGACACATCAGGCAGTCCTCCATCCACATAAACAGCAGCTCACATCAGGGACATCCCAGCATGCACCAGCACCCCGTCGCCAGCCTCAAAGCCTCACCATGAGAGTGAAAGCTATTCACCAGTGGGACTGACAAACTCCCTGACCAAATTTTCGACCACTGAAATGCTGCAGTTCAGTGCAAAAACAACCCTCAGGCATTTTCCAAAGGCTGAAATAATTAAATTAATTAAGCTTATTATTTCCATTCATCGTAATTCCTCAGGTGGGAGGGGAATTAAGAAACCTATTTTTCACTCAAGACCATATATGCATTCTCTCCAGGTCTTGGTAGATCCTTCTCTCTAGGCTTTCTTCTGTTACTGCGATTCATGATCAAATATTTTCAGTTCCTTAATATCATAATTGTGAAGTGCCTTAAGCTGCAATGTTCATTATATTTCATCATATGGGGACTTTGCCAGGTATAGTAAGTTTATTTTTCTGGAGTCCATTAAAAGTGTTTCTTCAGAGAAGTGGCCACGGGTCGGATAATTAGTGTGTGCCACAGTGGAATCCAGAGCACTCCGCCGTCCATCAGAGTCCCTTCATTTTAGTTTTACTCGCTTTAGATATTTCCAAACCATTATCATAAAGTGGTTTGAACAGGATGCATACCACGTGGGTTCCCACAGCACAGAATAAACAATCACAATAAAAGGATATAGTTAGAATCAAGAGCATTGGGTGCAGAAATGGCCCTGGCTTGGTGCTGAATGTGTGAGCCCTTTGTGTGAATGAGTCTACTTGTTATTGTTTCCATTGGTGACTGTAGGTTCTTGTCTGAGGTGCCTTTATAGCCACTGCTTCCATGTGAGAAATATGTGACTGTGTGTTAAACACATGTATGTGAAAATACGTGGTCTTGGTTTGCTGTTAAAGAATAATAGAATTTAGTAACGATCAAAGTTTCATATAGAATCTGGAACTGAATATTTCTAAGATTTGTCTCAGGCAGAAGAGTTATTTATAATGTTTCAAGTTTTTCTTGGCAATATCAACTCGTCCAAATGGTATTAATAGACTGTACAGTTGTATTTTACTGCTTGACTCTCAAATATCACATTATGTACTGATATCCTTAAAAAGGCTGAGTTGTAATTGAGTCATTTGGACATTTCCTTAGACTATTTAAAGGTACTGTGCTTTAAGAAAATGCTAGTACAACGTGACTCACGCATTCAGTGCTTGGAATTCCCTTCTGCTTTTGGCTGGCCAGCTACTTCTTTTGGCCCTGCAGGGAAAACTTATATAGAAAGTGCCAAATAAATGAAATAATGATGTGACTGCAGTGAACCACTCATCTTACTGATGTCAAAAGGCTGCTTTAGAAACAAAAAATGCATTTATACCACTGTGTTCCAGAAGAGATTGTATATTGTTTGCCTTTCTTATTTTCTAGTCTTACGTTTGAAGTATCCTAATATATATTTTTATGATGTCTTTAAACACCCCTTTAAACCTCTGAAAGTTTATACACTTAACGTGTCCTCTCCTTAAACTTTGCACTCTTGCCCCTGGTTTTTAACCTTGGACTGCTGGTGAGATCACTGCTTTCAGAGCCTTATTTTCACCCCAAGGTTCTACTTACTCTTATAGTAGCAAAGACTTGACCTGGCTGTACCCAATCCCTCCTCCCCAAGCCCATTCCAGCTTTCACTGCTCTCAGAGATGCTATCACCTCGCTGTGAATAAGGAAACAGTGGCGAATGGGGATTAAAGTATTGCTGCTCCAGCATTACATTTAAGAAGTAATCCCTTTTGTGCAAGACGGAGATGGGATTGGAGGATATGAGGGAGACTGAAGGAAACAGAAGTGAGGTGAGCAGGCTGAGCATTAAGCAGATGATCCTGCCAACTTTATGGTAAATGTCTGATTCTTCCCCAATATACTCCTCTCCCTCTTTTTTTAGGGGGGGACAGAATGTCTTAGGGCCTGCTTACGTGTAACCATTAACATTCATGACATTTGGCAGATGCCCCTATCCAGGGCAACTTACATTTTTATTTCATTTAATATAAATATTTAGGCACTGCTTATAAGTGGAGCTCCGAAAATGTTTGCATGTGTATGTTTACAGAAACATGCATAATGAAAGTGGAAGAATAAGCTGTGAAGTGCAAGTGCACTTAGCACCGACGGCGGCAGCACCTGCACCTGTGTGAGCAACATTGAGCTCATGGTTTTTTGCATAAGTATGGGGAACTGTTATACAGCTGAGGAGTTGACCATGGGTGCATATGAAGTGTTTACAATAATCACATGAAAATGAAGTAATGGTAATATGAGCTTATCGTCAGAACATACAACAGGAAACGTGTATAGATGAAATGTCAAAAAGCACTAGCCATATATCGACATAATTTTTCAAAACGCACATGTGAAGGTAATTGCTTTATGCTGATATTTCAAGTCTGTAAAATACAAAGACAAAAACTGCAAGTAGAGTGCACGGCCAGTCCTCTTCAACTGGCCAGCAGGAAGTCAACCTGGGGTGCCTTATGCTCATACACTTCCATACACCGGCTACTTTAACTAACACACACACAAACACACACAAAATTATATATTTTAACAAATAATATTCAGTAAAAGGGGCACAGCGGCGTAGTAGATAGCATGTCTGGTCCTGGGATCGAGTCCTGGGCTCGACAATGGCGCTTCTGTGTGGAGGTTGCATCTTCTCCATGTTCTTGTGTGTTGGCCCTGCGATGCATTGGCGAGCTGTTAAGGGTGTACCCCGCCTTTGCTCAGTGTCACTTAAAATAGGCTCCGGCCTCTCTGTTACCTTAATAGGATTATGCAGTTGGGCAAATGAATGAATATTCAGTATAGAAGAACATGAAATGAATATATCACATTATCTTCCCTTGTATTTTGAATCTATTCATTGTTCAGCTGCGGCTCTTGGTGAGTAGACCTGAGTGGATCACACATCATTTCTGATCATAATTTAGAAATGATTCCTGAGTTAAATAATTGGCCGTAGCTGAGCTGTTTTTCAGATGATACGTTCGAACAGCAAAGCCATATAGACACAGACGCTAGGATGCAGTTTGGCACTGAGACTTAGGCCATCATTTTATCTGAGACTATCCCTGAATGAACTCCATAGAGCACTCCATAGAAACAGAGTGAGCGAAGTAGTGTTCTTCTTTCACACAGAGCTGGGCTGATGTCGGCTTTGGAGGCAGCTGAGAGGATATGGAAAGAAATGGAAGTAAACACCACTCTTAGCCAAGCTCCTAGAACCCACATATCATCGATCAGGGCCAAGCTTCTAGAACTTTTTCATATCCTATGACAGATGGTGCCTCTTTTTTTTTCTCTTCCTGTCTCTCTGGCTCTCTCTCACACACAAAATCTCTCACTAAAAGCAAATAAATGTAAATCATAGGCCAAGAGCCAGCTTCTCTGTTGGATGAGTCTGATTTAAATTTTAAATGAAAAGACCCATGGCAAGATAAATTGTCAACTATTAAGACGGATTTCAGTAAATTTCAAGAAAAAGCTTGGATATAAAATATTACTGAAGGAAGGATGATGAATTTATGGAAGCGATGAATGAGCTAGTTAGGTAATGTAATAAATTGCACTCAGTACGAGGCAGGAATGTGATTCATTCTGCTTGTTTCAGCTGACTGGCTGCTTCCAACACATTTTGGACCAAATATGGTTTGTTGAAAAGATTTTCTCTGCATACATTTGTACTTTTTAAAATAGCGACTAAAATTTCTGCCACAGGCTGGAGCTTGATATGAATAATAATAAGCTTTTTGTGGAAAAGGAACACACCACATTAACATTAGAAAGCTATCAAGGGTTAATCCAAAACAATTTCCAACATTTCTTTTAAATATCCTGTCAGTTGATTTACCCCTTGTTAATATAATATATTTCACCAGCACACTCAAGTCCTGGTTAAGATTCCATGACCTGGTAGGCATTTGGGAAATTGTTTCAAAAAGTGGGGAAAAATTACTTTTTAACTGCCCTGAAACAAAGATTCCATCATGTTTGGGGAATGGAGTGGTTAGTAATATGGAAACAGACTGGGTCAAAAATGTCCTGGTAATAAAAACTGTCTGAAGGAGAGGAAAAGGGGAAACTTGGGAGGGGGTACAGGGAGCTTCTGGAATTACATACTGAGCATACACACACACACACACACACACACACACACACACACACACACACACACACACACACACACTTTTGTATTACTATATTTACTTTCCTTATGAGGACCTTCCGTTGACATAATTATTAACATAACTATTTAACAATATGCATCCACTGTAATCAAACCTTAACATTAGTGACCAAAAATAAAGTCTTTGGTCCTTTTTTACTTAAAGTTTTTTGGGGGGGGGAATTAAGTAAAATAAAGATTTCTCTGAATGGACCAACAATTGTCCTCACAAGGCTAAAAGAGATAGTAGGGATATATAGAGTCATAGAGAATTTCTTAATGCATCAGTTTAATTTTTTACTTAATTTGTTTATTATGTAAAGCTGCTTTGCGACAATGTCAACGGTAAAAAAGCACTATACAAATACAGTTGAATTGAAAAATTCCAACCTTGTAGGATTTGATCTCCATCAAGACATAAAACCATGCACACACACCCACATGCACACATACACACATGCACACAACCACACGCACACACACACATGCACACACACAAACACACACACACACGCTACTAACCGCAATTGGGAAGGAGGGTGTTTCTAGCCCGAGGTGGTGTGTGGATCACCACTCAGGTTCCTTAAATTGCATCCCGAAATAGGCATATAACCTCTGATAAAAACCTCTTTCAGAGTCAGGCAGAAACTACAGTTTACTTGTTGTGCACATTTTGAACAAAGTAATATAAATGGACTGCTTTGCCACTTCAGCTCTTTTTAATATCTATAAATAAAAAAAATTCAGTTTAGACCAATTTCGTTCCACTGCCCCAGAATGAATCTTTTCTTTTCACTTTTGGAAGAATTGGCTGAGGCCAGGCACAGTTTGCCACCCACTACTGACATTTCTCAAGTCAAATACTTTTGAAAGGCAATTTGCTTGGATAATGGATGCTTCCTAAAATAAAAAGAAGGTTGCTCTTCCGAAGGTTGGTTTGGCCATGGGTGTGCTGTCAGCTTGCCAGGCGTTTTTGGGGAATGTATTGGTGCTCTCTTGGCCCTTAACCATGTTTGGGAGTGTGAGGAACGCAGTTTGAGAGATTTAAACTGTTACCTGATCCATTCTCTTTCAGTAAGCTCAGAGGATTGGCTCACAATCTGGATGCACTTTAACACTTCCAATCTCACTAATACACACACACACACACACACACACACACACACACACACACACACACACACACACACACACACACACACATTTTTGTCCACATCTCTAACTTTTCTCTAGACAAATAATATGAGAAGATAGCTCAGTACACCATGTGTCTG
>JBCNYH010000007.1:17581006-17596027 GCA_039654325.1 Tandanus tandanus | reverse complement strand
ACACACACACACATATATATATATATATATATATATATGTGTGTGTGTGTGTGTGTGTGTGTGTGTGTGTGTGTGTGAAAGGTAGTTTTTGGTTACCGACAAATAAATGACATTCTGCTGCTAAATCCTTGCTTATAGCATAAGCACAAACTAAGCTGCAGGAGGCCAAAGTAAACTTGGATACTGACAGTGCCCGAGACACCTTAGAACTGTCCCTGCTCAAAACTAACTGCATATGAGTAACATGCAATCATTTACTGCAAATGACAATAATAAGCCTAGGATATTTTCTATGGCAAGCTAATGATTGACATGGAATGTAATGAATTCATAGTGTTTGGCAGAGGAGCCGAAGAACAAACAGAGCTAAGCCCTGGTTTGAGAAGCAGCATATTGAATCACAAACAAGAAAAAAAGTTTCACAGTATTACATGATTTACATTTAAAATAAACAAAGATGGGGTCATTTTTACTTTTTTAACACTAGAATAGTTATCTGACAATTCAAATCACAGTTGTTTGAGTATACTTAAATAATTACAAATAATGTCAAGAACAGACGGCAGCAAAATGTGAATAGTTGAGCTTATTGTCAAGTGTAGGTTTGAAGGTCTGTTTCTCCCACTTCTCCCCCCCTCCTATCCCCCCCCCCCCCCTAAACTGATATGATGCTGCCCTCTTATGGTGAGATGTAGTTTTGAGTTTTGACTTGTACTATTCATTTTGTAACTACAATCCTAGAATTTAAAAATAAATATTCAGATGACAAACACTGTACATATATACCACAGTTGTGTCCTGTAGTAAAACATCATGTTGCTATTATAAGCAAATTAAATTGTAAATTAAATGTTAATTTAGTCTTAACTTTATTTTATTTCAGTTGAATTGTCATCAGTATATTGAGGGTGTAAAAAGAATTGACAATCCATTTCTTTATCTCTTCTGTATTCTCCCTCCAGGGCTTCAAGATGATGACAAGATGAACATGTACTCATTGATGACATGAGGAGATAAGAGAGAAGATATTATAATCTCTTTCTGCTTGCGCCACTGGAGATTGTTCCAGACTACAGCAGAATGCCATTGTGTCACAGACTCCATAGATAAAGAGCAGCCTGCTGAATCAGCCGCATCGGCATCATGGCAGGTGAGACTAAACGGACATATGCCACCAAAGAACTGGATGCAGAGACAAACCAGGAAGAAAAGAAGCTTGCAAGTGAGCAGTTTAAAGAGAAAGCATTAAAAGGATCCCCTGAGCACTTCCAAAATGTGTGTGTGGAGTCACAGACTGTTACCAGTAATACTAAGTTTGTAGAAAAGGAGAAAGACAACACTCAACAACGTGAGGCTGTTATCCGGCCACAACAGGCTGGAAAAATTGATTTCAAGTCATTACAGAACCGTTCGAACCTTGCCAGTGATAGAACATGGCCTAATGGCAAGGTCAGTCCTCACTCTCCCAGTGGGAAAAGTCGTATGCGTGATAAGGGGAAAAAGTCTGGAAAAACAGAGCGTGCCAACCCACAGCAGCTGTGCAGACGGAGTACTTCAAATCCGCGTTCCACTCTGACAATAGGGATAGCCTATCCACAGCAGAAGGTTTCATCTCCCAAGAAGCTGGAGGCCAGCCGGGGCCCTGTCTCAGGCAGCTACAGGTTTCATGTACCCAATATCCCCGAACGAGAGGCAGAACTGCAGCAGGAGGACTTCAACCTCAACCGTTGTTTCCAGGAGGGCCCCAACCTCATATCGCCAAGCTATACCTCACAACCAGTGGGCTCTGCAGCAGGGGGCTCTTCACACCAGCACTCAGCATCTACTGCACTTCAACAGCAACCTGGTGCATTGGAGACCAATAACACACAACCTACCAACCAAATGCTTTTCCCTGACTTTCAGCTGAGTGGAGCTGACATGTGGCAGTCTCCTGACAGGGCTTTCAGTAATGTTAGTTTTGGGGTCCCATCACAAAAATCCAGCAGTGTTGCCGAACTGAACAAACCCAATGGCTTTGTCCCATTGCCGTTTCAGTATGGGTATCCATTGCTGGATAATGCAGATTCGTTTCCCTGTGATCAGAACCCACAGCCACAAGATTTAATAGAAGCATCTTTGGGTCCTAACCAAGTGACCCAAAACTCATTTTCTTTTCAGTCCTCTGGGGAGGAGCATGAGGTTGTGCAAAGCAACACGAAACTGAGTTATGAGCGGTCAGAAGACAGGCAATATTCTTTACACCCCAAACCTCCTCAGTATGTGCAGACTCCCCATACTATAGCATCATCTTTGCATTGCACAAGAAGCATAGGTGATGGTGTTAGTAATGGTGATAGCAAAGAAACAAACAATCAACAACCAGATAAGAAAAAGAGTGCCTTATCTGACAAGTCAGATAATTTTGGTCCGGTCGACACAAGGGATATAGGTGCTACTTCAGGGAGCAAACGGGGTTGCCATTCAAAAAGTAGTACGTCTAGTCAAAGAATTCTTATTCAAGGCAGTGTACATCACATCAGAAATATTGCACAGAGTCAGGATCCCCAAATACATTTTTCAAAAAAGAATTACAACAGTTCCCCATCAGATGTTATCCATGTGGGGTCAGCACCTCTTGACAAAAACAGTAGAGTAGCACAGCCATGGGAAGAGTCCAACAAAGCCTTCCCATCACCCTTAGATCAGATCTCCACCACATACCCATTTCAGTGCCAGTCTCCCCTTGAGCAAAGACAAAATGCGGGAATTAACACCCGCATGCCCTGGCAACAGATCCGTCTTACTGCAGCAATTCCAAACCAGAACAGGATTGAGCTTTCCAGGCAACTTAGTAATCAGCAAATGGCTTTTTTGATAACTTCAGCTGACTGGAAAGAGGATAGTAAGTCTCAGAAAAGTAACACCCAGAAAAGCTCTAATGAATTTCCCATCAACAGACCCAGTGATGCATTTTCAAAACTGAGGCAAGACAGTGTCAAGCAAGGGTGTCGTACAAAATCACCATGTCAGTTTACAAATAAAGTGGAATCAAGCCAAAACCAAGTTGGAGGTGCCAAAAATAAATCTCTATACTTTGCTGTAAATCATGCAGTACATGGGTCCACACCAAGAACCCCCAGTTATCCCCCACTTCATGTTCCGCCTTTGGAACTAATGATGGTGTCCCCATACGATTCACCCTCACAGTCACCCATACAAAACCACATGGCGAGCAGCACATGTTCCTCTCTTTCACCAGACTCTACCAGCCCTGCCAGCGGTAGTTCTGACGAAACCCAAAAGGCAGCACCATCTCAGTTTTATAACCCTGTGCAAAGTAAAGCAGCACTAGACAACCAACATCACTACAATTCCGAAGTTTCCCGTTGCTTGAGGTACAACCAAGAAAAAGCCAAAGAGAATATTATGAGTTTTTCATCAAATATCAGACATACAAAACCTAATGCGGAAAGTGGGGAAAGCTGCATTGACAGCTATGAGATGGAGCACCGTCCACCACCACCATACTCAGCTCATCAGCTATTAGCTACCTCTTTAGCCACAGCAAACCTTGACCAACTGGATGTACTTCTCACATGCAAGCAGTGTGAGCAGAATTTTAATAACCTGGCTTCTTTTCTTGATCATAAGCAATACTGTGGGCAGCATGCATTTGCACAAAATGACTTCAAAGGTGTTCAGAAAGTGGAAGATACAAAGAAATTTCATGCAGAACACACAAAGGCTATTTCATCTGGTACCAATTTTGCAATGTCACAGAGTTCATCTGATTTGCACATGTCCCTGCTAGGGCTTAACAAGAATGGGGAGATAATGCCTGATAGTGAAGCCAAAGTTGATGCAAAAGATGATCCTATGAAACTCATGCTTCCATCTGCACCACTTCCTGACTTAGAGATGGAAGATGCTAAGTTAGATAGTCTCATTACTGAGGCATTGAATGGGCTTGGTTATCAGTCAGACAATGCAGAAATTGATAGTAGTTTTATTGATGCATTTGCAGATGATGAGATCACCACTACAAAATGTTCCTCTAGTAGACAGACTTTAAAAACCAAAGACTCTGTAATGTTTGAGAGCAGAAGTAAACATGAATTTGCATCCAGTGAAAAATCATTAACACAGCAAAAGTATACGTTTGATGCAGATTTTGACTGCCTTACTGCAGAGTGCAAGCATGCTGATGCTACCTACAAAGAAAATAACCGGGATTCAGAGGCACATAAAGAAGGGACTAGAGAGGAAACTTCTCTTGTGAACAAGGGAGCAGTGATCGAGGAATCTAACACACATACGCAGTGGGTTAAAGACTCACAAAAGTCTGACAAGCCAGCAGATGAAAGTGAGCCTGGTCCCAAGTTTCTCTTGTCCAGAAAGTTTTCAGGAAGAGGTGGACTCGAAACTTTACAAAACAGCACCCCTTCTATTAAAACACCCACTCCTCAGTCTCCATCTGCCAATAGGAGTCCCACACCTCAGAGATCAATAGTAAAGGAGAGGAAAAGAAAAAGAATTAGTGGTGGAAGTTGGAGTAAGGAACTCATTCACAAAATAGTTCAGCAGAAAAATAAGCTTCATAAGCTCCATGTGAAAGGCACAAAAAACATGCAGTTTTCTCTTGTGATGGAGAGAGTGACACCCACAGTACAGAATCCGACTTTTAGAGAGTATGATTACATCTCTGATTCAGATGAGGACTGTGAGCCTGTGAAGATAGCCAGCCAGGGTCGCCTTAGTCAGAGCATCCGTTGCAAGTACACATATACGAAAGAATGCAAAGGAAGAATAAGAGCAGATAAGAACAGGGAAAGTCCATGGAAGCAAGACAGGATAGAGAGCTTTGAATTAAAAAAAGCTGAAACTGCTTCTCCACCCTCAATAAAAGAAATCTCTGGCCATCAGAGGGTGCGAAGGCGAAGCAGCAGATCTTCAACTAGCAGTGAACTCAGCACGTCTGTGAGTGTCTCCAGCGAGAGTATCAGTAGCCCTAAAAGCATTGATCGCACAGATTCCGACTGTGAAAAGAGAGTGGAGATAAGGAAAAAAGACCAGGATTCCTTTGATCAGGACAGATCTCCACAAAGAATATTAAAAGAGTCGAGCACATCATTAGCTTTGACCTTCACCAAAAACACAAAACATTATAGCACTGACAAGATTCTACTGTCTGAACTCAATGACAGTTATACTACGTCAAAGTGTTCAAATGTCATCAGTACAACAGAAGAGACTGCATCAGAGCATACCTTAACCAAAAGTACTGTCAGCCTGGCAAGATTCAAAACCACCAGAGTAGAGGTAGAGGGAAAAATGGACCACTATGACTCTGAAATGGAAATTGCTGCAAACACAGAAGAGGCCACACCACTCAGCAAAGACTACAAAGATTACAAACAGGCTAGCATGCATCTCAGAAGGACTGGCATAACAGTGAATTCAGCGAAGACCAAAAATGATAAAGACATCAAAAGAGATCATGCATCATTAAAGAGCAAAACATTAAACAAGAAAAAAGAGTTGCACCAAAATTCAGAATCCTCACCAGCTTCCTTTGAGAACTATAGTACAGATATCTCTGCAATCAAAGAAACGAGGACTGATACAAGTAACTTATTCTCTGAGCCGCCATCACTTTGTAGCTCACTCATGGATGAAGTATGTTTATCTTCTGCTAAACTTAATGATGCACTCCCACAGAAAGACAGATCCTGTCTTATGCCTTATACATTAGAACATGAACAAAGTCTTATGAAATCACCTCTTTCATTTGATACAACATCAATGTTTGCTGACCTTACAGTTGGTGGATTTGAAAATAACCTGTACCCAGATATTCAATTAACCAAAGAAAGCTTTAGTCCAATAGAGACCACAGGTGACAAGAAAGAGTTGTTTGAATCATCCTTTTCTCCATTATTAGAGCAGAGAGATTGGAGCTTGATGGTTGATGTGACTCCTGAGCTACCAGATGAGATTGCACAGTACAAAGAAGATTCAGACATAGCAAATGATAAAAAGACCTGTTTTAACCCTGTCCCATTCACACTGACTGAAAAAATAATTGACTATCATTCAAATCTCAATGGTTGTGTCTCTGATGATGAGCTTGAGATCAAGAGAATTGTAACAGAACTTGAGAGTCAACTCCAGTCAGCGAAGCTGAGTAGTCCTTCTCCACTTGACACTGAGCCACCAAAACACTTTGAGACTATGAGTAAATTTTCACCATTAAGACTTGATGATCATGAAAGTGAGAGTGATCAGAATAGCATGGAAGTGGTTTGCCCATCAGAAAATTTAGGACTTTCTGTACCAACGGATAACCACTCAGAACTTTTCTCTGAACCTGACCTGCCGTGGTCCAGTCCAGTTCAGTTTGGGTTAATGGGTGGACAGCAGTACCTTCACACCCCAACCCACCCTACTGTGACAGACACCCCAATTCACTTAGTATCAGAAATCTTACATATAAAGGGTAGTATAGAACTAAATACTTTATCCACAGAGAAATCATCAGAACTAAACAATGAGGAAAAACCTGGGAGCAATGATTCTCTGGGCACCGCTACAAAGAAATCAGAGGAGATGATTGAACAGGAAATATATACAGAAAACCTCATGAAAAGCCTAGAAGTGATCTCAGATTCTTTATCATCAGGACTGGAATCAACTCAATCATCTGTTCACCGAAAAGAGTACAGTGAAGAGCAGGAAAAAGAGGATGATGAAAAGACAGAAAAGGCTGGGTCCACAAATGAGTCTGAAAGAGTGGATGCTAGATACTGTGTGGCAGATCCTTCTGAGGGCTCATCAGATTTGAATAAAACATTATTGGAGCACCCACCAAAGCTTACATCAGATGACATTTGTGAGTCAAATTTAGCTAGCAATACAGAAAATTCCAATGCTGCTGAGAATAATGATGTCAGTCTGCATGACAGGGACACACAGGTGAATGAGCTACAACCTGCAAGCACTTGTGGCTCAATCAATATCTCAGAAGAATCAAACTTCCCATCTATTATGTTTGATCATAAAACTTGTGAATCAGCAGTAGAGACAGGGAAAGTTAGTCCTAAACCAGAGGTTATGGAAGGTTTTAATTCAGAGGGCTCAAAGAACAATCCAAATACCTTACCAATAATACCAGATGTGCTAAAAGATGACAGCAGAATGGCTCCCAAACAGGAAAGCAGCCAAGCAGAAGAGGTGTCCATAGAAAAAAATGCCACCAAAGATTACAAAGACATTCTTCAATCTGCATCTGTAAATCAGAGCACACAACAGGATAAGACAGAAATTGACACAATGGGGAGAGCAAGAGATAATGGTCCAGTCCTTGAGAGTAGTAAGTCTCCGCATCATGAAGATGCCCAGACACATGATATTCTGATAAGTGACACAGACATGGTGAGCACACATGAGCACTTACAAATCGACAAAAACAATCAGAGCTGTGAGGCCACATTGACATTTTCTGATGCACACAATTCATGTGAAGAGAATGTACACATCGTGGATGAAGATCTCAAATTAAAATCTGTACCACCAATTAGTCCATCATCAGTGGTTCCTCCATATAGTTCTACAAAGAGTTCCCCATTGCACGGAGAAAAGAGTCTTCTATCAGGTTGTTGGACCAATATTGACACAATTAGCCCTGCTTTGATTGAAGAGACACTGACCTTTAAAAGTTCTGCAGATGTGAATATTGCTAGTTCATTACACACTTGTGAGTCATCAAACTCAGCTAGTGAGATAGCCAATTCTTTTGCTTCCAGCCTGAAATTTGCAGAAACAACAGAAAGCAAAATATCTAGCCCCAGAAAAATGTTAGCTGTGGACAACATCTCGAAACAAACCTTTAAAGAAGCAAATGGGAAATCAGAAATATTGGATGTCACCCAAAACAAAAACAGCTTGTATGAATTTAAACTCAGCCCAATGAATTACAGTCAACCAGATTTCACTAGCCATAGCCTAAGTTCTGAAACTTTAAATAAAAGTATTGATGTTCAGTCCAACATTAAGTCCAGTCCCAAAGACACTGTCACCCTTGACGCTTGTGCACTAACTCTTAATACACAGCTATCATCTAATTGTCGACTCAGTCCAATACATGTTCAAAATGAGCTTGAATTAACCACCTATGATCACTTGGTCAAACTAGACATACCCCATTTTCATGACTCCACCAACCAAAGAGATATGAAGTACTGCTGCATTTCACCTACCAATAATCAACATGTGATTAATGAACATAAAGCTTCAGATGATACAGAACAACTCTCAAAACTTCACCAAAATAATATAAGCACTTGTCACGTTCCACTTGATTCTATTGATTACATGGACTTAAACATCAATCTTCTGAGGAAGACAGATGTGAATGTGGGGAGTCCGATAACTACTTTCAAGCTTGATGTGTTGCCTCAGAACCCTATTTTATCCAGTGTTCAAGAAACACGAAAACCTAAAGAGCAACTACCAACAGGATCCATAAGTTTGTCAAACTCAGTGCAGTCAGAAGTAAAGTCCTTACCAAAAAAGGGTGGCACACAGAATGCAGCTCAAGGGAAATTTCAGTGTGAAATATGCTTGATGTACTTCCGTACTTTACCTGGACTTAAGCGACACAAAGCCATGAAGCATGCAGTCAAAACTGAAGGAATCATAGCACAAAAGCCACCTGTGAACAGCCAAGGCTTTTTGCCACACCCGGTAGATAAGGACCTAAAAGACAACCTGCGGAACATTGATCCAGTGGTCTTGCTGAATTCTGGCAGTGATGTAACATATTGTGAACTAGCAACTCTGAATTCATCCTTTGAAGGCAAGGCAAAAGAATCACTTGTTTCAAAAAACACAATGACTAATGACAAGGAGGACACGCCTCCAATAATTGATAGAACAAAGAAAAATAATAAAGTTAAAAGAAGTAAGAGCATGGATGGCACCAACGAAGGTTTTATACACAAACTAGTAAAGAAAGAGCTTTTCCCAGATGAGTTGCTGACTATACTTAAAACAGACATCCTACAGGCTATTTCCCCAGATTTTCCCACCATGGTACAACCAGAATGTCCCATGTCAAGTGGAAAACTGAGCCAAGCTAACAGTCCCAATTACCATGTGGTGAAAGACACAGAAGACATTCAGGTCATAGAAAATGCATGTGGTGATGAGCAAGAGATAACAGCTTTGCCCAAGTGCCCTGAAATGTACCGCAATGGTGCAAAAGGAGACAATACACCCACAGTGCCAGAGGGCTATGCAAGTCTAAATACTTTAGAAAATAATACAGAGGCAAATGGCCCTGTTTCTGGGACATATATTGGCATTGAAGAAATCTGTGATCCATGTGAGGATCCTACAGTTGCAATCAAAAATGAGACAAATAGTTATCCCACAGATGGGAACGGTTCCCACTGTAAGGGTTATAAAGATCCACCAGTAAGCCCCAGTAAGTTGGGCACTGACCTCAAAGATCTCTTTGATGATGAAAATACATTCTCCCAATTATTCCCAAGAAATGATGAGATGAAAAGGAAAAAGTGTGCACGTGTTTATGGCAAAAGTAACAAAAGACAGAAACAAATGCCAAGCCTAGTTTCTGACTATACTGTCTCAAACAGATTGTCTGATAATAATGAGCACAAAAAGAAAGAGCCAGACAGTATATTTGCTACAAGTCTAGATGACCATTGTGAAAATGAAACTGTGTCACTTGATGATGCAAAGATGCTTGAGATATGCCATAAGAGCATTCACAAAGGTTCTCCTCAAAAAGATGTTCCACAAAATGTCATAACAGATCATGTTGGGCATGAAGACACTCAAGATGCTACAATTAGCGACTTTTTATGCCATACAGAAGATGCTGTTCTGAAGCCTACAGAGCACATGAATGGATCTGAAGACAAAAATGTAGATACAGGGTCAGATTCCAAGGAAAATTGTAAACCTGATGTGCCTTGCCCTTTGAAGTTGGTCTGTGTCCAAGATAATGTCCCTCCCTTCCCAAGCATTGACATTCAGAACTTCAACACAACGTTTCAGCTCCCTGAAATGCCACTTTTTGAGTCAGAAAGAGATATTTCTGTGGTTGAGGCCATTGTGCCCAAGAAATCCCCAAAGAAACCCACGGAACGCAAGAATCGGAAGCAAATTGAGACTGGACTGAAGCCTAAGGACAAAGAGTACAAATGTAAAGTGTGTTTCACATGGTTTCTCACTTTAGGAGAACTGGACTTCCACAAGCTTTCTCACAATCCTTCACCTCCTCCAACTTGTTATATGTGTGTCCAGCGCAAATTTAGCTCCCGTGAGCAACTTCGAGAACATCTGAAGGAGAAGCATGTCAAGAATAAAGCAGGCGTCTGGACTTGTGGCATGTGCTTAAAGGAAATATCAGATGTTTGGATGTACAATGAACATCTGCGGGAGCATGCTACACAGTTTGCTCGAAAAGGTCAGTCTCAAAGTTCTCTGCTGGATATGCCAGGCTGCTTTATGCAGGAGAATGCTGTGAAAAACTTCATCTCTTCAATCATGCAACATCAATCGAAAAAGTCGATCAAAGGGGAGAATGCAAAATCATCCAAGGAGGAGAGAAAAGCTTCTACAGATGTCTCTGGAGTAGTGCAAAAATTTTCAGACATGTGCGAGCCTGAAACTATAAAGAGCAAAGTGGAAAGTGCTGGGGGAGGAAGCAAGCGTAGTATTGTCACACCGCTTGAAGTTCTACCCAAAGCAGACACTACCCCAAAAAATATTGAAATGCATCCCAACTGCAAAGACCCCTCACGGGACTGTCACCATTGCGGCAAGCAGTTTCCAAAACCATTTAAACTTCAGCGACACTTGGTGGTTCACAATTTGCAAAAGATTTTCATGTGTCACAAATGTCCAGTCTCATATCAGCAAGCAAAGGAGCTTAAAGATCACTTTAAAAGTGAACATGAAGAGGTGGAGGAACCTGATTCGAAGCATACTATCCTGTACACATGTGAGCTTTGTGCTGATGTCATGCATGTAATTAAAAAGTCTTTTATCTGCAGTACCTGCAACTACACTTTCTCTAAGAAAGAACAGTTTGATCGTCATATGGAGAAACACCTAGCAGGTGGTAGCAAGATATTTAAGTTTAGGGGTGTGGTGAGACCATGCACACCCAGTGAGTCCAAAGAGGAAGACACTGATATGCCACCAAATAAGAAGAGAAAGGTACTGACTGAGAATTCCAAAAAATCAAGCTTGAATATTGTCGACATTGCATCTGTACACTTAGAGCAAAATACAGACATACATGGTCTGAAAGCAGTCATGGACAACTCTACATGCACCAGCACTGATGATGAAAAACAGCCTACTGACGCACATAATACAAGTGTAAAAATTGAGGACATGGCAGAAGACCTTACTGGGGCTCTGGAAGAACTCGGGCAGCAAAAGCCCCAAATGACTTCTGCTGAAAACAACCTTAACACAAAAACAATGACAAAGGAAGAAGATAATGAAGACTTGCATGCACACGATGCTCCAGACACAGATGTTAGTCCAGAGAACAAGAGTTTTGAGACTGAGATCTGTGAAGTTAAAGTTGAGGATGACTGTGGAACAATTCAGACCACAACGCCAACTCCAAAGGAGAGTAGTGTCTTTGAGAACAAAATGAAAGAATGCACTAATTCGGTAAATGCAGTTGAGAAGGAGGCAGATTCAGATCCGTGCATTTCGCAATTTACTAGTCAATCAAACAAAAGCATGAAAAGTCATCAAACAGAAGACACTTTGCCTAAAGAGGACTACAGTCCTAATGGAATTAGAAAGTCTTCACTATCCAGTGAGGTGAATCAACTGAAGCAGGACCTGATAAGTGAATGTGCATCTACTGGGAGGAATGAAAATGAGCAAGTCATAAACATTATTGACAAGCCAATATGTGTCCTGGTTAAAGAAAGAACATCTGTTAACTCTGAGGAAAACATTAAACAGTGTCTTGACAATAGCACAAAGTTTGGAAGCATTGGAGTTACAGATGCTGCAGGTGTAAATCATTTGAAGATTTCCCTCGGCTCCATTACTGTCGAGAACAAGGATTGTGTGAAACTGAAAAAAAGGAAAGATCTCAAAACGGTGCCAAGTTCACCTCGGACCACATCCAGTGTTGCACGTGAGAATCTTGGAATTGACCTAAAAGTCAAAAAGAAATTCCGGTCCAATAAATGTGAGAGACTGGCTGGTCAGCGGAAAGGCGACATCTCTGTTGATTATCCTGTGCTCACATCTGTAAAGGATGAAATGACCAGCAACAAAATTGCCCCAAAGCACAAAATGGGAGCTCTGGACCTACAACCAAAAAGAGGCTCGGACAATTTTTCACCCAAGAAAGGAGAGCTCGTTCGTCATTTGAATTGGGATTGCAGAGGGAAAAAAGGCGTGCCTACGAGAGCCATTCATTCTGCAACCTCCAAGGTGTCAGTAACCTCCCTGAACAATTCATTTAACAAATCCCGTCCCAAACTCGGGGTTAAGTCTGTAGAGACGCAGTCTTTTCATACTGCAGAGTCTCATAACAGCCTCCTTAGCAAGCTATTTGGCCAAAGACTCACTGGTTTTAAGATTCCATTAAGGAAGGACACGTCTGAGTCCATTACCTGAGATTTAGATGCTACTAAGGAGGAGGGAACTATGGTGTCCACTAGTTGTTCAAGACAGTTTTGTAAATGAGAATGAGATTGTATGCCCCTCCTCTAAGAGATGTTTTTTATTAGTCACTTTATTACCTTGTATCTTATGTAAATGTTTTCACATGATGGTGTGACAACATGTTATAAAGGTTATAAATATGAAAAGAACTAGCTGGGTTGCCAGCCACCTTTTACAAATAACTTTATTTTCTCTACCTTGAAGTTGAACATTAAGTTACAGAGTCTGTATTTCATGAAAAAAGAAAATAATTGAAAAAAAAAAACAGTACTTGAACGTTAACAGAGATTTTTTTTTTTTTTTTTTCAAATTATGCATGACACATTCACCATGTGTGGTAAATGGGTTTTATTTTATTTTTCTTTTATGCAGCAATACCAAATGATATTCCGTCTCTGATCATCAATGTGCCTTTTTTGTATGCTTCATAGAATTACACTTTCATACTCTTTTACCTTACTGTATTGCAGTGACATTCAATGTATTAGCTTTTGTATAAACATAATTGGTGCTATATTATTTAGATTTTTATTGTAATGTGAACAAAAATGTCCTCTAACTGAAGGGAACATGTAGCGGATACATTCATCAAATCATTCTTGCTGGTACTTTTATAGCTTCTAGGGGAAATAAGAAAAATACTGTGCAAAAAAAAAAAAAGGTTGATTTGTCAAAGTTTTCATTTGGTCTCCTCAAAAGAGGGCATTAGGAAGGTCTTTTTCCATGACTAAATTTAGTATAATTTCTGCTTGATTTGATGAACTCAGGTGCTCACAAAGAAAACTCTTGCGCATGAACCCCTTATTAGGAATTCCTCTCATGCACTGATGTTACTACATACCAAATCCACAATCAGTTAGCTAGATGTCATCCAAATGTTTTATTATTATTACTATTATTTACTAGACTACAAAAAGGTGCTTTATCTTGTTTATATGTATCTTATATTGTATTATATTGTAGGTAGATTATCTCTGGTGCAATGCATAATGTCAAAGTTCTATTTTAATAATGTGCAACAGATGAAGAGAATGAGAAAAGGGAAAGGCTGAGCCTAGTAAAGGCTTATAAGTGGTTCACAAAATGCCTCATATAAAGTTGGTTATTGAAAATCTGCAGTCTTCCTTTGTTTCTTTTTGTTTTTACTAGTAGACGGAGCAGTGCGCAGCACCTAAATGACATCGAAAACTATTTGAATAATTGCTCATTAGTGTTAATTATGGTGAGCTATATTAGCAGTCAACCATGAAATCACCTCCATATACACAAATCCAATTGTGTGAATTTACTCTGGATCTCCTAATTGCCTTTATTGAGAATATCAAATGCAGAATGGTTACACTTATTATTATTTTTAAGAGAAGATGAATATAGATGCAGTTTTATATTACTGTTAATGATTCAGAGTTTTACATTAATAAATCACACCTCATGATTTTGATCTGTCATTCAATGTGGACATGGTGTCTTTTTCATGGAAGTACTTTTACAGCAGTAAGTTAGACAGGGTTTTGGGTTTTATTACCGAATAAATAATAAAGTTCTGTCAGGCACTTAACAGCATGTGTTGATTTAATGGTGCTAATTTAAATTATTAAGTAAAGGTCTTACCATCTAAATTGGGTTTATTATGAGTCAAATCTTTTGTTCTATCACAAATCACTTTTAAACTGTTTATTCATTCATCTGTTTCTTTATTGTTTCATTACTTGCCCTACACCAACAACAGCAATGAGCTAGTAAAAATAAAAAGGGAAATAATTTGAATTACAGAAAAGACCATAAAGTATGATGTTTAAATAAATGTTACTGATGAATCTTGACAAATGATTTACCAGAACAGTAGATCACCCTTGACTACATGCTGAACCGGACTGTTATTTTCAGTTGATAGTTCACTCTGTGTTTAGTGGCTTGTATCCCTACATGAGTCACATTCACAATCACATAGGAATAAAAAGCCATAAGACACAGTAGCTTATATAGGGACACATCAGAGTTCTCTGGCTTGCAATATAGCTTGTTCTGCCTGGACAGAAGGATTGGGGGGGGGAGGGGGGGGCAGAGAAACATTGTTATAGTCAAATGGGACACATAAGTTGGTGGACAAATTGTTTTGTAAGAACAATAGGCAGTGATGTTTATGATGTCAGAGATCAGATTTCTGTCAAAAAAGCAGGTGATTGGGCTTAAAATCAAATGTGTTGTGATATGACCGTGATGATCCTATAAAGAAAAACCTTCAAAGAGTCTTTGGGGAAGAAAAATGCATTTTAAAGGTCGTTTTTTCGACAAATCATGTGCAAA
>JBCNYH010000007.1:17522580-17540363 GCA_039654325.1 Tandanus tandanus | reverse complement strand
CACATATATTTACATACACATACATACACATATATACATATATATACACACATATACACACACACACACACACACACACACACACACGTGTCAAGTGGGATCCTATTATGCATGCCACTTCTGGCTCGACTATAAGGATTCGCAGGTTGCAAATTTGCTGTTATAATATGCACATTCTTAGGCTAATGAGCACTTTGTGTGTGACTGCCATGGAATTTTACACATTGCACATGCTGCTAATTATTGAGAAACCAAAATAAATACTTCTGTACTTCACGAAATTCACCAAGCCATGATTAAAGTAGATCATTTATAAAAAATATTTCATATCAAAGTTCACCAAAATTAGATTTCATATGTAAACCTCACAGCAGTAATGCCAAGAGCGTGCCGTGGACAATAAACAATACCGGCTTTGTAGAAAAACCAACAAAGTGCATTCACAAGACCCCTCCGACGATAGACTGAATGCTTTTAAGGACCGTGAGGGTGCATATTTATGTCTATCTATGAGACAACCTTGTTATTGTAATTTTGAACTGGCAAGATCGTTGTGTAGAAACTATTTTAGAACTGAGACTAATTTATGTGGACGACAAATCAGAAAAATAGGACTGTTATGAATCACCTACGGTTACTTTGCAGAGAAGTTTGGGACTGATGTGAAAATCACATCAGTACATAATTAATGACAGAAGAGGGAGCATATGATGCAGAATAGACAAGCTTTCATAAATTGGATTTTTTTTGTGTGTGTGTGTGTGTGTTCGATTTTTTGGCACGATTATTAAAATTGTAGGCTCCTATTGTCAAAACAAACATACAAATGTTTTAAAGGACAGAATCTTGAGAATTATATCCTGCTTAAGTGTTTCCCTTCAGAGAAAATCAGCAAGCAATTTTACATTATCAGCGAAACATACACATTATTCAAAACTTCAGAATCCAACCAGGACTGGTGTAGCATGTCTTAGCTCTGCTCAATTAAACTCTGATCATGTAGCTGCACTGTGATGGAAATGCCTTTATGACTGACAAATATTTTTTTATATAATATTGCAGTTGCTTAATTAACAGTAATTTAACAGAGGTGTTTCAGTAACACGACTCAGTACTTATTACACCGAGTGAAATGTCACATCTCAGAACCCTTGTTAGACATTACAGGTATCTTCCCTTTATATGTGGTCTAATCTTGTAGCTAAAAATACAAGCTAAAACCTTTTGCATTGGAATGTTTGTAAGGTGCACTTGTAACAAACAAGGCATAACATGCTCAGTCACAGTTTCAATGAAGAACTGGATGATCCTGAGGCAGATACTATGTTGACAGATGTTGGTTATTTAGTACAAATGATTGCCACAAATATGTCGGTCTTGCATGTTAGGTTTGAGCTTTTTGACCATATTTTTATAATAATTCTGACTTCTTGCTTTAAGCTCCGACTTTATTCCAGACTAAATTGAATGAAATGAGTAAGTAACCATTTGAAGCCAATCAAATGAATTTTTCACTTTATGCTCGTTTAAATCCCCCAGACTTGCAAAGTACAAGTTTCACAGTTATGAGGTTGTGCATACCTGTCTCGTTTTTGCTGAGGTCTCGATGAAAGGAATTCCATAGCTACGTGCTAAATCCTGAGCCTGCTTGGTATCCACAGTACGGGATGGCAGATCACACTTATTTCCCACCAGCACCATGGGGACATCCTCAGAGTCTTTAACTCTCTTAATCTGCTCTCTGGAAAATGCCACAAATACACAAGATGGAGGTAAAATACCGCAGCACAGAAAATTAAAAACAGAATGTGTGTTTTCACCCTCTTTATATCCAGAGTGAAGACATAAACTCGATCTTTATTACACGTGTAGTGATTCTCTTACCGGTAGTGGTGAATGTCCTCAAAAGACTTGGTGTTATTAATGGCAAAGACACAGAGGAAGCCCTCCCCAGTCCTCATGTACTGGTCTCTCATGGCGCTGTACTCCTCCTGACCTGCTGTGTCCAGGATGTCCAACAGACATGTCTCCCCGTCAATCACCACCTGCTTCCTGTACGAGTCCTACACAAGTATGACAACCAGATCAGCTGATGTCATTACATGCCAACAGCTATTTCAACATGGCTTATATAAATACAAGTTACATGTCTGGCACCTCAGCCCCATTCTGTCAAACAATAAGACCTTTACAATAGGGTTGTTACAGTGTCAGGGTGTGTCACATAGTATATTCAACCTCACTACTGCCTTTTAAAATACATTTTTTTCCTGTTACCATCCATCCATTTATCTCTTTTCTTTTTTCCCCCCAAGCTCCCTACACTATTAGTTCCTTTTTGTGTCCGGCTGCGACTCCCAAATTTGCCCTAAATCACACTACAACAGCCTCAGTTTCTCTGAGCAGCAACTGCATTGAAAACATGTTGACTGTGTAGTCTTTACTGTTGTAAAAAGAATTGCATTGCTATACTGCTGGAATGAATACTGAATGTTTTAGAATTCATGGAGGAAATGTAAAATAAATGAATGAATGAATGAATGAATGAATGAATGAATGAATGAATGAATGAATAAATAAATAAATAAATAAATAAGGGGGGAAATGAGGGATTAGGTGTTTAGTTGTTTGGTTTTCTTTTGTTTTTTTTATTATATAAACACAATGATGTGCAAATATTTTGTAGTACGTTTTTCCTTTAATTGTCTTGTATGTGGATTTAAACAGTCGGTGACTACAGTGAACCTGGGATATTTTTAGGCTAGGTTATCATACTGTTGAAATTTCACAACAGCACACAGTATTATTCGGTGATCTCACTGACAGTGTGTAGGATCATACAGTCTCGGTGTGCCCCCAAACCTAATTTCATCAATCAGAAAACAGGAAGCTGGCATCCTATAGTTATTTACTCAAAGAGTAAAGGCACATGTGTATGCTAAAACCATGATAGGCCTAGACCAGGAAGTTAGCAGCCAAAGCCTGAAACCAGAAAAACCAGCTTATACCATGTCTCTTCACACCACTTTTCTTTTTTACTTTAAAAGACTTTCACACCTTCGCAATTGATGGACAGTGAGCGCACAAATGTGTTATCTCACACACACACAAAAAAAAAGGTATGCACACTTTACCTCTATGGTAGGGTCATATTCATCTACAAAGTGGTTCTGGATGAGCTGGATGGTAAGAGCGCTTTTTCCGACACCTCCAGCTCCGACCACCACCAACTTATATTCCGTCATTCTTCACCTGGATGGAACACAGGACAATAAAAAGGGAAAAAAAACTACAGTTAACAACCGTTCACGTTTACACACACATCATTACTCTTAGAGCATTCAAAAATCCCACCCTTTCTCAAAGTCAGCTGTCCAAGTGAAGCACAGATGGGAGAAAATAAGCATCTAACAACTATAAATACAAGGCACGCCGCTATGATACTCTCCAGTTACATATCTTCTATATCAGATTCTGTTACATTGTGACATCCACAACCACTTGGACCATATCGAAAGGTGTCCAAGAAAACTTTGAACGTGTTACCGATCAGAACTGTAACGAAAAGACAACGCAATACTGAGACTTAAATAAGTACAGGTGAGTTTTTGATGGTGAATCACTCCAGCACAGGCACAAGTCTGGATTAAAATAACAGTTCCAGTGTTCCAGGTGAACGTAAACCTGCTCCCTAAACAGGGTGTCGCTCATTCCACATGGAACAAGAAGGGTTCCACAAATAATACATTTTCAATGCACCAATAACACTTCATGGTAAATCTACTCCAAATTAGGACACTTAAGAAAATAAAAATAACTCACACCATTAGTGCACCACTAGTCTCACCATGCTGTCATTCATTTAAAGGGTCCAAAAAAAAAAAAAGTGTGGATAAAGTTGCTAGGGCAGTCACACAACCTCACACCATTCAGGTCACAGGTTATCGTCATGGAAAACACCCGTGTTTCCGAGGTTGATCTCACAGACAACCGCTTCCCAACATGTGAGATGATTACAGCACATCAGGAACTTTGATCACACACCCGCAGGCCTGGCGCTCGCCTAGCCCGACTTCACAAACCCAGTGCAAAACCACCCGGAATCAGGCACATTCAAGCCAGCGAGATGAAATGCAATTCCACTCCTTCACAGGTTACAGCACCAAATCATTTCGATGGACAGAAGGCAGCTGCAGGAGCCGAGAGAGAGAGAGAGAGAGAGAGAGAGAGAGAGAGAGAGAGAGAATGTCCCCTCCCGCCATACCGCATAGCGCTGCATTGCAGGGCCCAGACGGACCGGGGCGTTCTTCCCTACCCGTACATTACATTATACATCATCAACAACACAAAAATCCCTCCCGGGTTGTTTAAAGTAATCAGGAAGGTCGTGCATATATACGATCCTCTGGGACCGACAGCATTTCCGTGAATCCTGAATGTCGCTTTTTTTTTTGTTACCTTTGGCGATGCGAGTTCCGCGTCCGTGCCCCGAAAAAGGAATAAAGTGAAAGCAGTCTATAATCCTGTCCTTACACTCGATCCTGCCATTTCCTCAATACGAACCGGTGCGATAACTCCACGATCGTTCATTTATCGCGTTTACACACGAGACATTCCGCGGATAGCACTGCGATCTCTCTCTCTCTCTCTCTCGGCCTGTTCCCTCCTGTACGGAGGTCGCTCTTTACATAAATATGGGCGGATACGGTGGAGACAGTGTAGCGCCAAGATCACTTACCCAGCCACCAATGCACAATGGATTTTTCTCTTCTTTCACTGGGTGTCAGTACTTCTTTTATATGAACCAAAGATACCTAAAATAAGTCCATTAGCTGTGCAACCGGTTTCTCTCCAGCGTCATCTTGCATGTTAATTGATGTGCGTTGCCTGCGGGGCGCTGTGCTTATAAACAGTCCAGATCAATCCTCTATCAGTGACACATGATAATCACACAGGGCGCTAATACTACAGACCCATGGAACTCTTAGAGTTTTGTGTTATATAATAAACAGTGTAATCGAATAAGGATGTATTTGCTAAAGTGACACAGACTACATCTTGTACTGATATACCGGGCTTTCCACATGATCCCCCAGAAATCCGCAGCACAGCACTGACTGTTCCTCTGGAGTTTAAATAGGTCCTAAATATAACCGGGACGTGCTGTACACGCGTCAGCGCCGTGAATGCGTCTGATTGGTTCATTATACTGTCAGTCCTTCAGGCACTGAGGCGCATACGTTCCACCCCCCGACCAATAGGTGACATTAGCCAACATGTTTTTTTTAACCTCCATGTCTTTTAGAGCCGACGATTTTAGAATTAACTACGACATACTATATTTCCAGTTGCTTGCTGGCCCAGACGATGCAGCCGACATATTTGTCACACTGTAAATTCTCTTAAACAATATCAGTCTATATCTGAAGACTACTAGATCAAAAGAGCAGTTTTAAAATGTAAAGATTTGTATCTTCTATTATTAGGCGCTGGTGTCCGATTTATGATGAACAAAACAAAACACGCACGGACCCACACTACAAATATGGGAATTACTGCAACAGGACAGAACAAATGTCAGAAATGAAATGATGATGATGATGATGATGATGATGATTATTATTATTATTATTATTCACAATAAACATAACACGTCTTATCTTTAATAATGGATGTTGTTGTAAATGCTATTTTAATCCTTGAGCAATTAAAGAAACAATGAACAATACCAGTGTCAGCCACAAGGTGTCAGTATATCCATTAACCTGAATGTAGTTACTAAAATGGCATGTTATGTATGAAGTGCATACTATTTCTTCTGGTTGGTGTGAAGTTTGTTTACACTTTAGGGATTTATACTCGCATTTAACCCATTTACAAACTCGGTGTTCATGTTAAAACTCCGTGTTGTGTTTGTGAGAACATAAAATGCAGTTTGGTGTATACATATTCTTTACTTCTGCATTATGTTAGGAGGGACCTGATATCTAAACTGCATTTTCATGCTTAAACTACGGTATTTTTAAATAAAAACACACACACAAAAAAAAAAATAATGCTGATTTTGACTGCATGTTCTATCTGTGCTCTGGTTCCTGCCTGCTGTCAGACTTTGCGTCAGTATGTTTTTCTGAGCTGCTTGCACCGACCTGGAGTGCAGCTTTAAAATCCCCCACAATGCACCGCGCTGTCCCGGAGCCGTTGCCATGTTAGAGCAGTATGGGGGAGTTTCCCGCAGAATGCGCCGTTACATAGCGTGAAAACTTTTCCCTCAGCTCGGTAGTTCGCTTGTTTCATCCCGTCTCCTACTACAGGAGAACCTCTGTTTGTTTACAAAGCCTTTATAACGGATATACTCGTCAGGCGGGTGTGTAAATGAGCAGGAAAATGAACCAGAATGCGTTCCGTTGTCCATTTCTTCTCCAAACTTCAGACGCGGTAACGTCAGGTCTGGGGCAAACAGTCAAGACGGGTTGTTTTCTTCAGGCGACCAATTAAAGGTAAGATTAAAAAAAAAACCGCGTTTAAATATTAAACCCTGGTGGGAAGATGTGGGCCTGTGGACCAGGACGTGGTCGGACAGTGAGGAGTCCGGATGTGTAGAACCATCTCGGCGCTATTGCTCAGTTTGACGGCAGTAAAAACACGCTGAGATTGAGCCGGGATTAACCCCCTGCTCACATTCCCCTCAGCACACTCCTCTCTCTTTACTTATCTATCTATCAGGGGACTTTACATGTCCACAACAGTATGTTTCACTTAAATAAAGGTTTAAGTTGACACATGAATTCATTACTGTGTGCTGTGTGCTGGTCCCAATTATGAAAACAGCAAAATAACACCAGACAAGGCAACAGATGCAGGATGAGGATCTTCTAAATCACCATTTCATGCATTTCTTTAACTGAATATTTACCAGAAATGTTGATTGCCAGGATGTACCTGTCGAGATGTTATATCTAGTAAGTCGTCTGTCTTTTTTTTTCCTTTTTTTTTTTTTTTTAAATTTTTTTTAACAAGGGTTACTCCTGGCTTTTCTACACTGAACCTGAAATCAGACATGAGATGTTATAAGCAACTACGAAAACACATGAGATCAGAGAATATACATTTCTACCATATGAGCAAACCCGGACACATTAATATTTTTGTCGGACAGCACTTTTACTCCCTCCCGAAGACCCAGTTCTCCTGCCCTTCACAATTATGGCAAAAGAACAAAGAAAGCATTATTTGCAGCTCAATGTGCCATCCAGATGTTAGCACATCTGCCAGTGCTGACCTCCATGATGGGTGTGTGTGTGTGTGTGTGTGTGTGTGTGTGATGGGGGATCCTTGAGTTTATTAAAAACGTCCCGGCCAAGATGGCACTCCAACAAAACTCCAGAAAAGGTTTACAAGGACTTAGCAGACCATAGATGCTGTGCACTGAAATACCACAAAAGGTGCACTGTTCCTCTCTGTAAGTGTCTTGGAAAGGAAATGCTGTTTGACACACATTGTCTATCGTCTGAGGCCTGTTTTGCCTCTTGAGGGGTCTGATTTTCCCAAAAGAAAGAGAGACATTGACATATTCAGTAAGGGACTGAATTAAGGTTTCTACATTTGACTAAAAAGGTACTGTTAAATACTCTAAAGTGTTGCAAAGCAAGCATCCCTAAATGGCGAGTTATATGGTGCAGATTGCTTCTGTGGTTATGCTACCATTAGAAAGCTACATATGATTTGGTTTAGCAGGATAAGAAGGTATTAACATTCATCTTGAGGTTTAATTAATATAATTAATCAATACCTTTTGATATATCAATTTTTAAGATTTCACACTGAATCCTTCTTCCTAGACTACTCTTAGTAAAAATCACAGACCCTCAGGTTATTGTTTTACAGGGAAATGTGAAGGGGGGCTGTTTTCCTTCCTTTCTCTCCCCACACACACACACACACACACACACACACACAGGGATTTTGCTGCACACACAGTACTTAGTGAAAGACCGACGGAGGGTTTCTGCTGTGTACATTCTCTTCTTTTTCCTTTCTCTCTCTGTCAGCTATTTGCAAACACGTACATGCATAATATGTGGAAGTGTCATCATTTTCGATTGACCTTCACAGTTCATCCAAGTCAAAATACAGCTTTAATAATCTTTGTGTAGTACCCATGGTGGATTTGTGTTTTGTTGTTGTTCACATTCAGTAATCAATACAGGTGGTAGTTTCTTTACATGATGTTTCCTGTATGCATGTCCCAATAGCTGATGAGTATACCAAAAGCAGCTTATGGTGTATTAAAAACTAAAATATTGAAAGTTTCCAATATGAAGAGTGTGAAATATGATACACCGAACTGATGGGTTTAAATCGTATTCCCTGATCCTCAAGGCTTACTAATACTGGTGTTAGCATGACATCATTTATTTATTTATTTACCACTCATTCTAAACTAGCGGAGTATGAGGAGCAGGATGATAAATGCAATCGCCGTTGGTGCTCACGTCGAAGAAAGGACAGCAGGAATAGGAATACTTATTTGAATCACGGCTCATAGCAATGCATGTGATGTGGAATGTGCAGCCTCAATGTTATCAGTGTCCATGGAGCAAGATCAAGGCTGGTGTTTCCTGATTAAATTCCTGTATGCATTAGTATAAGTACAATTGCAACAGTGATGAACATCCAGGAAAGTCACTTTTTTTCCCCCTTTTTTTTTAAGTTCTGCTTAGATACATGTTTTAGTTTCTGAGTAATAATATCGACAAGCAAATATTAATTCATCACCCTTTTTTGTGTTATCTTTCCAGTAAAGGGAAAAGCAGACCGTGTTAAATAACTTGCATGCTGTGTGTGTGTCAGAGAGTGAATGCGAATGTGTGGATCCATTTCAGACGAGGCCTGCAACCAATTACTTCAGAGTGCATAAATTGTTAGCAATTACATGTAGCATGGCAGTTATAGCAGACACTCGCAGAATTAAAAGTTCAGCAGGAAACAGGAGAAGCAGTAGTATGTTCATGCCCCAGAAGATCAGTAATGTTATGAATATATTTAAGTGTGTGTGTGTGTGTGTGTGTGTGTGTGTGTGTGTGTGTGTGTGTGTGTGTGTATATATATCTTTCTTTTTTTTGTTTCTTTCTCCTTTCTCTCTTCTCCGTCACGATTGACGCCTTTTATGTCCTGCAGGACTTCCTATGTCCTTTGTGTCCTTTTCTGGCAAACAAGAGTAGTCTTATTTGGAGGCAAACAGGGGCATTGAAAGTGACCTATTGAAAAGAACTTCCTGAAAGAATCATTGTCCTGCACATAAGTGTGGACAGTAGAGAGTGTAATTTTAATGAACATTTTTGCTCATTTCTCATGTAAGAGTTTTTTAGTGAGTCAACCGGATTATTATTCTCAGATATAGTTCTGTCCTGTGTAGGTATTGAATTGTTTGTATTGTAGTACAGTTTGCATAATACACCTGTAGGTGTGATAATTTACCCTGTTGTATTCCTGTGTGTCACAGTGCAAAATAACAATAAACTATAAATAACATTATTCACCAGAGGGGATATCTCAAGGGGACTATTCAGCGATATCCACTTTGCCTTCAGCGAATGATTGTTTATATGTATAGTACACAGTATAAGAAAAGCAAAAACCATAAGGAAAGCAAACTAGCAATTTAAAGCAAACTATTATGGGTTATTTTCGAGTCATCCCGAGTTTGAAGAGTAGATAATAGTCAATTACTGAATGCATGATAAAGAGAACTTCCTGGTCAAGGAGTTATCTGGTGAGGCCAAAGGCCGAGACCAAATAATTCTGTATCATACGAAACTGTAATTGTTTTCTTATTTATTCATAATAAAGTAGACAGTCACATTACTTTTTTGCATATGGCAGGCGTGCAATAATTATTCAACTTATCTGATGGCAATAATAGAATAATTCAATTATCTGATGGCAATGATGCAATACCAAGAATTATTTGATGGCATTCCATCGATCAGAAACAAGAAAATCTCTTGAATGAATAATAATGTGTATTAGCATAAACTACACTGGAAGTTTGAGATTTGATCAATCCACTATCTTGGGATTGAAAAACATTATTCTGTGTGGATGATCATAATTCATACATAACATTCGCAGTTTGTCACAGACACTCGAGCAGGCTTGAAAATGGAAAATAAACCATTAAGATCTTATTTTAGTTTGTTTTTGTAGTATTTACTAAAACACCCTTATGAAGCACAGTCTACTTTCATATTTGAATGAGTAGGAATGAAGAGATCAAAAAAAGATGCTATAACTAGTGCAGAGATATTTACCAGTTCAAAGCGCACAGTTCACCTGACCTACCTCAGTGTCATAGTTAAAAATATGTAAGTATAAGTATGTAATATGTAAGTATAGAGTAAAAAGTCTAGTTTTATTTTGCTTTTCATTGTTTCCACATTGTTTATACTTAAACTCTTAAAGCGATTTGAAAAAGGCTTCTGTGTACGCTCAGACTCACCTGTGTCTGTCAGGATTTAAAAAAATGGAGAAAAAAACAGAGTCTGCTTGTGTTTTTTTTTTTCTGTCTGTGTATAAAACAATTATGCACTTTCGACTTTGTGGATGTTGCTGAATTGAATAGTCTTTCGATGCGTTCCTTCATGGTGACTCCACCTCGCCTTCTGCAAATTATCCCAAGATTAAAGAAAGTTAGGTCATAGCATTCCTGTGTAGTTTATACTAACCTGACTTATCTTGTCTTTGACATTTAAGAAATCCTATGCACTCTATAAAGATTAGAGATGTGCTGTATAGGGTTAAGCTTTATTAAGAAATCTCTGAGTTATGATCAGGAATTCATGAGAATTCATTTCTTGTCACCTTCTACAGCTTGTCTTTTTGCTTTTCTCTCTCACATCCAAATCCTGACAACCAAAATAAACCCCTTTAGACTTTAGTTTGCATTAGAGGGCCAGTGACGAGGCATTTAAGGATTTTGTTTAAACTGGTTGTAAATGAAGGTTGAAGTGGACAAGCACAAGGCTTTTTTGTTTTTCACCCAAGGATTCTCTAAAGGAAGGAGATTTCTGTTTATGGGTGTATAACTATTTTTCTGTTTTGTAACACTGCATTTCACCCTTAAGTTTTAAGAAAGAAATACAGTTTTAAGAAAAATCTGGTAGGAAGGGGTAAAGAATTTCACTAGCATGTAAAGTTTTAAAGCCATATTTGGATGTTATTAGCTGATGTTTCCTCTTGATGTTACTGTGACTCAGAGAACAATAGTGCGTGGTCGATTTGGGTGGAGTGTTTTCTGTTTTGATTTGGCTTGTTTTGGTTTTTTTTCCTAATTTAGCCATTGTGTGAAGTCACTTGATAATTGGGTTGGCGTACATCAGTGAGACTTCCTGAAAATCCTGAGTAGAAGTAGAAATAAAGCTTTTCAAGTGTGCCCAGTATACAAGACCATGTCAGAAAGAGGCATTCATAATATGGCCTGGTCTGAGTGAATAAATGCAGAGTTTATACACAACAATTGAATCTAACTTGGGTAGTAACATGAATGAGGGCAGACTGCATTATGTGTAAATAGTCCAGAGACATTGTGGGAAAGAAAAAAAGAAATCACAGTTATTAACCATGATGATTCATGAATTACCTGATTATTTTTTTTAAAAGTAAGCTGTAGTCTAATAAAAGTAATCTATAAAAAAGGAGGTTTGAGCACCCTGTCTGCTCTTGCAAAGTAATCGAACAGCAAAACCTTACCATGTTTAAACTAGTTCAATCTGATTCCTGTCATATGAGCAGTGAATAATGCTATCATGTTTCATTTCCAAGAAAATACTTTTCCTTTGCCTCATTTTTTAATAGTGCAATTAATATATTTTAATTACTTATATCACAATGTCATAAAAGTTGTAAGCTGATTTTGATGACCATTCATTTTTAAATTTACCTATAAAATCTATATAGAAATCAATATACGTTTTGTAAAATTTGTCAAACTTATTCGTGCACATCTTGCTTGATTGTTTGGGGTTAAACTTGGCACTAGCGTTGAAAACACACCCATTAGAGTTGAACATGCATTACGCCCCCTCCCCATCATGAAAGTAGCTACAGTGGACAGGCTGTGTAGCACTTTATAGCCATGGTGGGGCTAACAGTGGCATGAGTCAACTAGTTACTCATGGCAGGTGTGATCATACACAGTGAGGTACAGACTTGTTATTTGTTTGTGCAGTATTTTTACAATTTTTATTACAAATTTAATCACAAGCCCAGCGCCTTCAAACAGAAACGGCGAACATGGATGTGAAATGAAGGTTAAAGTCACTACCCCTGAACAATGCCTTGACACCCGAATACAATAGGGTGAGAAGTGTTTGATTTATAACACTTTATACTGCTGAGTTTCTCTCAAAAGATGAATGGTGAAATTCTTCCCACACACTCAAGAATCATCAACAGAGTATTCGTGTACGCTGTCTGACATGTGAAAAACCTTTGAAGTGTGCTGGTTGTTAGCTGATGGACGGAGGGATATAAAAACTCAATAAAGTAATTAATTGGACACAAAATCAGTAAACACCCCTGAGAGTAGGATGAGTCATCACACATTTGAAAATACTTAACAGGAAGCGAGGACAGGGAAGATGGGCATTTTGAAGTAAAAAAACAAAATACCCACGTAATGTTTGTTTTTGTTTTGTTTGTTTTTTGTCATATTTGGCTTGTAACAAAAGATTCATGAACAGTGAACACAGGACTGGAACATGAAGAATGTGTTTTTTATGGGGCCGTTAAACAGCGTGTCCAGCAGTTGTGACCCAGCTTTACACATTTTATTACACATTTTCTTTGATAAGACTTTCATCTATACAGTGTCATGTCATATCATGTCATGTCATTTTCTGAACTGCTTTATAATTTATTAGGGTCACAGTGAGGCTGGAGCCCATCCCAGCTGACTCTGGGTGAAGGCAGGGTACACCCTAAACAGCTCAGCAGACCGTTACAGGGCCATAATGCACACACACACACAACCATTCATATACACACCTACGAGCAATTTGGAATACCTAATTAGCCTTATCTTCATGTTTTTGGACTGTGGGAGGAAACCAGAGTACCAGGAGAAAACCCTGCATGGGGAGAACATGCCAACTCTACACAGAGACGCCCTTGCTGGGTACGGAGCTTGAACACAGGGCCTTCGTGCAGTGAAACCGAAGTGCTAACTATTACGCCACAATGCCGCTGTCACCTATACTATGTAGTATACAATTAATGATTCACACACTAAAGCCAATAAATTTTGTCCCATTTGTGTTTTTAAAAGGCAATCCTTAACCATCCATCCATTATCTGTGCCGCTTATCTGTTAGAGTCACAGGAGAAGCTGAAGCCAATCACAACCGACTTCAGGTGAGAGATAGGTTACAACCCCATTCAGTATATTTCAGGGCTAAACAGACACAAACAACCATTCACACTCACGGCCATACCTGTGGATAATTTAGAGTAGCCAGTTGACCTGCATATCTTTTGGACTGTGGGAAGAAAGTACCTGGGGAAACTCACACAGGAAGAACATGAAAACTCACACAGAAAAGCCCTTGGTTGAGATTTGAATCCAGAACTTTCTCACTGTGAGACAACACTTACCCCCAACCCCCCATTCTTAACCAAATGTGATTTTTTTATTTTTTTTAAAGAAAAATCTAAGAATAAAAAAGCTGTCTATCATTGTAATGCTTATTAAGTAAGCAATAAAATAATCGTTATAATAATGCATTTTTCAGGTCTGTGATGATTCCTACACCCTAAATTAGGTTTGTCTTTGTTGCTTCTGGACCTGTGAGGGTAGAAGAGGGCCATGTTCACAGTGAGAGAAAGGCATTAAAAGCTAATGGCTTACATTTCGTTTAGAGCCCAGCTCTTTTTAGAAAAGCATGAACTGGCAGCGATGCTTAAGAGAAATCTTAATGAAGGATGAGAGCACACTGACCCACATCAAAATTATTACATAAAAAATTGCTCATGCATGAATGGAAAGTGGGTGATGTTGGAAGGTCGTACTGACCTTATGTCTTGTGTTATTCAAATTCAGGTTACAGAAAAGCTGACTGATTGTTTTTTCCCCAAAAGTAATTAAGGTGAAAATGGCTTATATCTTTATTAACATTTGACCTAATTATCAATTTTTCAGGTGATTGTTCGCTAGTTTCATTGGTCATATTGGGTTCCATTTTCACTTTGCCTGTGTCGTGCCAACATCTATGTTAGCTAGAGTAGAGCAGTCTCAGAAGGGTTCCTCAGCATCCAAGACAGAGACCATATGGTACTGGACACGAACTCAGACAGTTATGCCAATACCAGCTTCTACATATGAAAGAGTGTGAGATTATGATTCAGAATAAAGAATTTCATCCCTTTGTTGTGTTGGAGGGGTGGTGGTTAAATTAGTATTTTATAGGAAATACTGGATGGATATACACTCATTGTCCACATTTAGGAGCAGGTGTACACCTGCACATTCATGCAGTTATGCAGTTATTTAATCATGTTTCATCAGGACAGTGCAGAAGATCATGCAGGTTCAAGTCAAGAGCTTGAGTTAATGTTCACATCAAACATGAATGAGTAAAAGAAAAAAAGATCTTTTACTTAATCCATGGTATGACTTGAATGTGATAAATGTAAATATATATATATATATTTAAATTTTTTTTATCAGTTTTATATGTTAGTTGTAGGACCGTATCATCTTTATCTGTAGGCGTTATATTAAAGATGGTGAAGTGTTCTCTTGTTCAAACATGCTGAAATAATCGGCATGCTTTTATAGGATGTTCACCTGTATTTTTATTAAGAAATCTCACTACCAATAGTTTCAATAGTATCAGTTTTAAGCTAGCTGGCTTCCTATGGTATCAGATATATGTAATGTTTTGCGAGTGTGGTAACACATGCTCAGAAGCATACTATTGTATACTTTCACATGTGTAGAAATTAACTGGAACTTGCTGAATATGGGTCCTCGATGTGTGTGTGTGTGTGTGTGTGTGTGTGTGTGTTATTATGTGTATATATATACAAAAGAGAAGGCAGACCAACCTTACACGCGGTCAAAAATAGGGTGCAAATGTGCAGTGTCACCACAGTGTAACTGCGTTACACTGTGATAGACATTCACCTGTGCGCATTGTAAATCTAAGATCTTTTGGCCAATCTATCATAGCTTACATTCAGAATGTCAATTGAAGGGTAAAACACAGAGTTAACGTTGCAAGCTGTGATTTCAGGTTGATTTGGAGATGTTTCTCTTTTGTGGCGCTGCAACAGAGTTACACCCCGTATCCAAACAGTTTTGTGTTTCAAGCCCAATATCAGAAGCTTGAAATACTTTTGTGCTGTTTAATCAAAGTACATGTTTCTCTTAAACCATGAGGGGAAAAGCAAGCATTTTCATCTAGAACAATAACTAGATGATTAATGTGATTATGAGAACATACCTTTACTTCTGATGCGGTCGTATTACTCTCGATTTTAGATGATTTGACAGTCACCCTCACGTTCTCGGTATGCACATAACTGCGTAACACAGCCTGACACATCACTATTTTCTGTCATTTGTATACATCCAGTGTGGCAAACTTGGGTGAAACGTCATCAAATAGGGTGCTTGTACTTGGGTACATTCTGGCGTTTCGTTTCGAAAACACGCATGTAACACTCGTGACACCAACATTTAGAAACCTTGTATTATAGGATCTGTTTGTGCAAAGGTTAGTGTTTTTAGATGTACAGCTATAGATTTTAATGTGCTGTTGACTTTTGTGCCATTTGGTGTGCAATGATCATTGCTAGGATGGTTGATAGGTTCCTTTGTGGTTCACGAGATGTGTGACGCGACCCGTTACGCAGTTACCCTCTTTAAAACGCCCCATATAACATCTGATCATTAAAATTAAATATTTCAGAATGACAAAAGGAGAATTAGGACTTGTTTACTATGTGTGTGTATATATATATATATATATATATATAGTGAACATCAATAGCACAACACTATTACGTTACAGGACAACAGTTTATACCTTAACCTACGTGTAATCACCCACATTTAAATAGTACATGTCAAAAATATCAATACATTGACATAGGTTATGCTATGTAATTTAGAAAATAGAGACAAAAGATTAAGTACTATTAACATTTAATCTGCACTGGATAGACATCCTCAGGAGAGTCATTTACCTGCGGGTGTTTTATTAAAACGCTGATTTATACTAACTATCATCAAATTTGCTTCACTGAGCTCTAAGTCAACCATTTGATTCCATTTTAGAGAGTTCACCTTCGTTTTCTCTATTAAACACCATTATATTAAATTACAGTGTATTGTACTGTATGTTTGTCTGTACACTTAGTGGACGATTAAACCACTGTAACACAACAGTTCACTCACTCACTCATTTGCCAAACCGCATAAACCCATTAAGGTCACAGGGAGGGTGGAGCTTATCTCAGCTGACACTGGGCAAAAAGGCGGGGTACACCATGAAGAACTTGCCAGACTATTGAAGGGCAACACGCACACAACCATTCACTCACACCTAGGAGCAATTTGGAACAGCCAGTTAGCCTAATGTGCTTGTCTTTGGACAGTGGGAGCAAACCAGAGTACCTGGAGGAAATCCACGGAAGCATTCGGCGAGCATGCCAACTCCACACAGAAACGTCTGAGTAATATTTTTGTTTGTTTATGTGTGAGTCTGTGCAGTGGTCTGTGAGCCTTTCTTTTGTGTTTCAGTTTGGTTCCTAAGAAACCTCAGCTCTGTTTTATTCTTGCATGTGCGTGATATGCTTGTTCTATGCAGTCATACATTGTTCCTAACTAGGGGTGCTGATGCACTAGGGAGAAAATTAAACAGAATATGAGATATTAGGCAAATAAAAATAAATAATTTGCAAATCCCAAATGAAACTGTGCTTCCCATATAAGTGCCCTCTGTAATGTGTGAATGGTTGCTATACACTACTTAGTGCACTACTGTGTTTTGGGGTTGATCCTGTTTGCTTAGAGAGAGATTTCGGTTGTAGTGGTCTATGATCTAAACAATTGAGTAATTCAATGTGTTACCTAATAAGAAAGTGGGAGTTCACCCCTGACATATTCATAAACTGTCTTTACTCGCAAAACAATTCCAAATATTTCAGTTGTTAACTCTGTTTAAGCAGCAGTGTTGTTGTTGTTTCTATAAATTAGAGTGGTATTTTTGGTGCATTATGCAACCTTCCATCAATAATGAAGCTTTGTCTTGAAAACCAGTATCAGCAGTGGGTTCAGTGTTGGACTGGGATCTGTGTTATATTATTAGCAGAGTATAGCATTTCTTCGACTGGAGCCTATGGAGGCGTTCTGTGGTCTTTGGCTGACAGAAATGATCTACTTTTCCATTTCAGTGCCCTGCACACACAGTAAATTAGCTGTGTCCCATTTGGAGAGGCAACAGTTTAAAGCTTCGTTCTTTTGTAAAATAATGAATAAATGAACGGGCTGCTTGTATTGATGTTAATCAGGGGGAACTGGGGTGGAGAGAATGATGGCTCTTTTAGAAAAGGACCATTTGATCTATTCCCAACCAATAGTGTGTGTGTGTGTGTGTGTGTGTGTGTGTGTGTATGTGTATGTGTATGTGTATGTGTATGTGTATATGTATATGTATATATATATATGTGTATATATGTGTATATATATGTATGTGTGTGTGTGTGTATATATATATATA
>JBCNYH010000007.1:17508722-17522480 GCA_039654325.1 Tandanus tandanus | reverse complement strand
GGACAGAAAACTTCCCCAGGTTTTCACCTATGATTAGAAATAATGTGATTTCTCTGAAGTAAGAAATCAATTTAACTAAACTAATTTAAGTAAATCATAAATATCAATACACTGCATCGACTAAAATTTATTTAAAACCCATCTTTGTGGGTAACTGATGGGACGCAATGGGAACAGGAAAGTGAAAATGTGATAAAACTGGAGATCCAACTTCAATCAATAAGTACTTCACAACAAATGTTTTTCTAACAAAATAGTTCCTTATCTTACATTTATCTTGGGAAAGATATTTTGTACATGGAAACAATGTAAAGTGCTGATTCTGCACAACATTATCAGTAGAAGAAACTATTATGCGTATACAGTAAGGAATTGATTTAAATAATCATTTGGAATGTCTTTTAGGGTTGTGAGAAAGTTTTACCTACCTGCAATGTTCAGAATCAGAAATCATAAACCTTCAAATGCAGGCTATCAACGCGGACTTCTAGACTATCAACATGTGGTGAATAAAAAGATGGCTGCCAAGTCACATGATCGTCAAAGGGCAATAACTCTGTATTTTCAAGTTAGTTCAACCACCCCCCAAAGTAGTGAAGATTATTTCATTTTAAAATCAATTTGAAAATTGGTTTTGAGGGTACATTTTACATGTATATTAGGGTGGTCCTTATTTTCGAACTTTGAATTGTAAAGCGAGCACCCCTTAAAAAGGTTTCAAACACTAAAAAATGAAATACCTAAAAGGATTTTTCCAATCAAATAATATTTACGGTATGCTCAAAGGCTCTGAAGTTTCTCTCCTATAAATGCCTGGCATGGTGTGGAAGATTGCCTGCAGTTCCCAAACTACATACATTTCAGGCAATACTATGCTATTGCCTCATTGGTAAGAATGCAGCTAAATAATGTTGTAGTTCTGATCCTACAGAGGTGAACTAAACATGAGTTCTGAAATTTAAATATGTATGGGATTGTATTGCGCGCTCAGCAATGTCAAAACACAAGTAGTGTAGACTGTAGACTGTGTACCATGTGTAGAAAAGTGCAGAATACTCCCTGAAAGTAACTTAATTTTTCTTTATTAATCTGTAACATTATGGTAATTAATCTGTAACATTATGGTAATTAATCTGTAACATTATTGTAGTTAATGTTTAGATAGCGGTATTGCATAATTTCATCGGCGTTGAGCATACGTTAAATATCATTCAAAATTTAAAAATATTTTACTACAAGTGTTTTTACATTGAATGTAACCAATGTAATGGGTGCCCATCAATTTTACTCAAACTTAAATTTTTTTACCACCAATAAGGACCACCCTAGTGTGTGTGTGTGTGTGTGTGTGTGTGTGTGTGTGTGTGTGTGTGTGTGTGTGTGTGTGTGTGTGTTTTTGGGGGGTTTTTTTACACAGACTTACCCAAACTTACTTTTATTTGTTGTGCCTAAATTAAAATTTTCTTAAATAATTTTTCAAAATCTTTCCTCTGTAGTTGCTGTGAATATTGTGGGGTTTTTTTAATCCAAAAATACCTTCTAAAGCATATGCTTCTCATCAAGTCAAAGCTGTATGTTACATCTAAAGAGAAAATGTGTGTATGACTCTGTAAAAATTTGAAACAGTCCTTCTGTGACAGTCACCCTTTTTCTGGTTACTACTTTTACATTTTTATACACAGAATAAAAAAGTTGGCTCAGACCCATGCCTTTGTAGCCCAGAAATACTCGTGAGTGGGAGGCGAAGAGTCTTGCGTCCAGATGGTCCCACAGTCTCTAGTGTGGGCATTTCTACAACACAATACAAAACTTGCACTGATTTATGCCTAAAGTGTGTGCTGCATCAAAACAGCACATTCGGGTTTTCATCTCATTGTTCTGAAATATATTACATAAAGGCATTACTGAAAGCTTCGTGTCTTGCAAAGGCCCTCCTTTGTTACTGAAACCTGGAGGATATTTTTAGGAAGGAAACTTGTCCATATGAAATGCACAGGGGCCTCAGGCTATCAACATGGACATTTCTTTTGGCAAAGCTTTCCTAATCTAAGAGTCAGTCACTCACGAGTTCGAGATCTGACTCTTTGTGACCAGGTGGATTTTTTTCCCGCTCACAGTTTTGCCAACAACTAATCATACAAGTAAAAGCAGTTTCATTGCAGTGCTATAATTCCCACTGGATGCTTTTGAATACTCTTAACAGTATTAGAACACTTGGATATCAGAGTGTAACATTTTGCAGCAAAATGTAAAGCCAAAAAATTAATTTCCCATATCTGCATCACAAGGTGTCTGTGGTGCTATGAAGTGATTTGAGGGATTCTATCAATTTAAAACACAACACACTAAAACATTAGAGAGAATTACTGTAATAAATATTCCTGGACTATCAGAGTAGGTGAATACTTGTTAATATCTTTTTGTATTTTAACTGGTCTTGCTGTTAATTTGTCCCCTGTTGAAGAATTAAAAGCCAGTGGAATGTACTGCACATTAAAAATGAGAAACGGCTACATATGCAGTGCTCTAATGTGTGTCTGTTGCTTTACATATGGGTGTATGAGGAAAAACATTTTTTTTAACTTTATTATATCTGTGTTTTGTGTAGCTGTGTTGACCGGTGCTAATCCCAGCTGCAGTCTGCAGGAATGAGGGAGCAGAGCTAGGCTACAGAGGCCCAACTCTGCACTGCCTGTGTCAGGATGGAGCTGAAGGTTTGGGTTGATGGAATCCAGCGAGTGGTCTGTGGAGTCACAGAGGCCACCACTTGTCAGGAAGTGGTCATTGCACTGGCTCAGGCTATAGGTACGCTTTTTACAAATATGCTTTATAAAAGTATGTGCAGTTGTGAGGGTATATTGTTTGTCACAAATGAAAATACTTCTATTTTTTCAATTCTAGAAAATGTTATTAAATGTCATTTTCATTACAAGTTCTATTATTGATGATAACTTGAGTTAAACATAGAATCTTTTGAAGTATTTACATGATTTTTAGTTTCTTAGTATTTGTCATGTCTTTTTTATTTTAATGACTGTGTGAACTGGAGCTGGCATGGACTGACCTGATCCATTTAAAGATTCCTTCAATAGAAAAAAGCTAGGCGTGAGGGAAAACAGTTAACATCAAGATAGGCAGTGTGGACCTTTTTCCTGTTTTTCACCAATTTTTCGCAGTAGGAACAACCTACACCTGTCTCTTGGGGAAAACCTAGACAGAAGTCTTTCTCAACAAAATCTATGCTACTCTGACTAGAATGCTGGTCAGATTTTCAGGAGACCAAAAACTAATTATGCTCTCTAAAGGTCCAAACTGCCCCATGGTTGGGGTAGATTGTACCCGGCATGGGGCACTTAGGACCCATGCTTAAATAGCATGAAACATATGATGCATTTTTGTGAATCTATTTTATATAGCTACTTACTAATGGTAATTACTATATTAATATATTATAAATTGAAACAAAACCACAAATAAAACAGAACAGACAGAAAAAAACAGAAATAATGTACATAGTTCTGAACACATTTCGACTGGCAGTAGACTTGCTATAATTGGTGTTTTCTGCGCCTTTGGTCTTAGTCTCGATTACATAGCATCTCAGTGATGTTCGTGGAACCCCACTACTCGTAGAAACTATTCTCAAAGCCTCTCCAGCCAACACGCGGTATACAGCTTCTTTCATCACCGCATCGGGGGTTTACTCCTCCGGCCCTTTCTTCTTGTAGTTCCTCACCATGATGATATAGCTAAAAAGTATGAAAAACTTTCTTAAATTCACTTATTAATAGTGTCATTTCAAGTATCAAGTTAGATGATATGTTGGGGCACTTTGGACCCTGGGTCCAATCTACCCCGATGAGTGAGGTCCAGTCTGCCCCAGCATTCATATCAAGATTTTTTGTTTTATCTGAAACAAGAATTGATGCAGGAAATTTGGCCAAGTGATATTTTCCACATTCAGACTCACACCTATTTATGTGCCAAAGATCAAGCATTTAAAGAATGCAGAAGTTGTTGAGATTTGCCCTCAAAGTATATGCAATAAAACTAAATGTTCCAACAAAAAGTAAGTTTTCACTGTTTCCTCCACAATGACAGGAAGTCTGCAGAACTCACATGGCTGGATTATGACATCACTTCCTATAATACAACTAGGGAAAGACAACTCAACAATGCAGATTTGGTTTTAGAAGGGAGGGTCCAAACAACCCTCAGGTCCAAACTGCCCCACATACCCCTATTTCATATTTCTGTTTAAAGTTAAGGTACAGACTGCTAAACCAGAAAGGCACTTATATACTGATTTAAAGGTCTTGACTTCGTTGGCTGAACTTTTTTCTATTGACTCTCTCAAGCCTTCTCAAAAATTTTTAGCTCAAGAAATATACTCAGAGTGAAAAAGTGTGTGGTGAGATGGAAACAATGAGTCATGACCCTATGAAAAAGAAGAAAAAGCAAAGACTCTTAAGCCTTCCATCAGGGTTCCATCACTTGATTTCTTTCCTTTCATTACTATGAAGATGACAAATTGTGGTTACATGCTTACTTACAGCTGAGTCAGAAGTTTGCATGCACTCATCATGGACATCAATGACGTGATAATATTGGGCTGATTTTTTGTTTTGTTTTTTAAGGATTGTGAGACATACATTTCTGAAATTACCACATAGTCAAAATTATACAAACATTATCAAATATACTGTACAGATATACAGCACACCTAATATTTGATTGTCATTTAGCAAGTTTCATCTTGAACAGATAATTTTGGTCACAGTCATCAATCTTCTGGCAGATTTCTAGTTGGGTATTTGATGATTCTTTTTGGCAGAATTTAATTTGCTTGTTTACTGGCATGGACCCGACTTTTAATAACAGCCACATAATTTAAATAGGATTTGAGTTCCAGCCTTGGGGAGGGCCTTTCAGAAAGCTTAATGTTGTCCTGCTTTATCAATTACACAACCAACTTTGATGTCTTTGGGCTCACTGTCCTGATGGAACACCCATTTTTGTCAGAGTTTTGCAACCATCTTCTCTGATAGTTCTCCTTCATTATTGGTTTCATGTTTTTAACCATGCTTGACCGTTGGTACAGTATTCTTGAGGTTACATGCTTCACCTTTACTTCACCTTTAGAACATACCTCTGATAACTGTGGCTCCATCTTTGTGTCTTTTGATTATAAAACTCTCTTCCATTTGTTTATGTGGTCAGCTGCAAACTTGAACTGAGCGTAAAGATGTCGGGTGTGGAGCAGGAGCTTCTTTCTTGAATGGCAGCTTATAATCCATTCTGATATTAAACACTCTTGAATGTAGACAGAGACACTGGTGTTCCAGCAGCTTCCATTTCATAGCAGGATTATTCCTTGACGGTTCCTGACCATCCAAACCACTTTCCTCTCAGCTGAGGGTGACGGCTCCGGTGTTTTCTCAGACCTTGGCAAAGTGGTTACACTATTCAATAACCTGTATTTTTCAAACAAACCCTTTTATGTTGGTACAGAGAAGCTGCAAGCTGTAGTCAGTCATGATCATGAACAGGAAGTTCAGAGACAACGGAAGGCAAGACATTTTGAAACTTTTAGCACCACTTAACTAATAATCTTAAGTTGGTGTATGTATATATTTACCCTGTATGTATAATTTTGACCCTGTGTTAGTTTTATAAAAAAAAAAACACACAAACAAAATAAATGTAAACTTGTGCGGCAAATACTTTTATTGATTTTTTCTTAATTTCAAATATGAAACTTGTTTAATCATTCTTATCCAAAAAATGAACAGGTCAAGGAAATCATTGAAAATCCAATGCTGTCATGATATTAATGTCCATGCTGAGTGCATGTAAATTTTTGCCACTGTTTTTCACTCTTTAATAATTTTTTAATTTCAACAACTTCTCATTTGCAACTTTGATTTTAGGCTATGGTAAACTAAATTTTAAACATGTCAAGAAATATTTCTAAAATGTCTAATTAACTGGCAGGTCGCACTGGACGCTACACTCTAATTGAGAAATGGAGGGACTCTGAGCGACACTTGGCTCCTCATGAGAGCCCTGTGGCCTCCTTAAACACTTGGGGCCAGTATGCTGGTGATGTCCAGTTCATTTTGCACCGAACTGGTCCTTCTTTGACAGAGCGCCCTCCATCTGAAGGACCCCCTGTTTCTCGGGGTCCTGAACGTGGTTTGCACCGCCAGAGCCTCCCTATAATGGCTAAGCTTCGTGCCCAGGGTGAGCGATCTCTTCGCCGTCGTGAGCCACGCCGCAAATCCCTCACCTTTACAGGGGCGCCCCGTGGCCTTAGAGATATTCTTAATGGCACCAGAATTGGAGACAGAGACTCTAAGCGCTGTGTTGTTCTAATGAACAGTGTCCCTCAAAGCCTGTCCACATCCCCAAGGCTTCCTTCAAGCCGTGTGGAAGAGCTGACCCGCCTTGTGAGGCTGCAGAGGGAGTCTCTGACTGTTCTGGAGCACCGAACAGAGGCATGCGACTCAGAGCTTCAGGCATGGAGCCAAAAGAGACCAAGCAGCGAAGACTCCTGGGCAGTGATGACTGAGGAGATGGTGCAGCTAGAGCAGCAGCTGTGCAGGAGCCAGGTGGAGGTGGAGGAGGAGGAGTTTTGGGCCAGTGAGCTACAGATTGAGCTTGAGAGTGAGAGGCAGCTGGAGGAACGGCTGCAGGAGGTGCATACTCGGCTTCGAGCCTGCGAGACTGAGCTGGAGCAGAGGTTGGCCCGTCTGCATGGCATGGAGGCAGGGCTAAAGGCCCAGAGGCAGCAGGAGCAGACTAGGGAGAATCTTTGGAGTGAAGGAGAAGTGAAGGCCCGACTGCAAACCGTGAAGGCTGAACTCAAGGCTCAGTCACAGCACACAGCACAGCTGGAAAACAGCTGCAGGGCTGTGGAGAGGTCACTGAGTCAGTCTAACAAGAGACTGCAGGTAGGTTAGATTGATAAGATTTTTATTTAGAAGCTACATTAGATGATTTCAAAGTAGTATTCCTTTCTCAGTCTAGCTCCCATTTTGATTGATTTTCAAATCAATATCCTGTTAAAGCTCTGTTTATGAATGGACCAGACAGAAGCAGATCACCAAACTAGATTAAAAATAGCCATGCACTAAATGTAATGACAGTGCTAAACTTATAAAATTATGTTTTGGTAAAATACGGCTAAATAATTATATATTTCCCTAATAAACATTTCAAATGTTAGCATTCTAAAATAATTCTGCCATGATGTTAGAAAGGATGACGCAGTGGAGTAGTCTTTGCCACTGTCACTTCACAGCAAGGTTAAGGTTTGACCCTCATGGACCTTTCTGTGTGGAGTTTGCATATTCTCACTGTGCTTGTGTGGGCTTCTTCCAGGTACTTTGGTTTCCTCCCACAGTCCAAAGACATGCTGATTAGGTCAACTGGCTACTCTAAATTGCCCACAGATATGAATGGTTGTTTGTGTCTGTGTTAGCCCTGTGATAGATTGGCGATCTGCTCATGGTGTACCCCACTTCTCACTGTCCCTGATGGATAATGAATGTAATGATGTAGTAGATATACAGATGGTTAATAAAATAGTTCAGAGTGTAGCCTTCACCACTGGAAGCAAATGTATTTTACTGTGCTTTTAAAATTACTGAACAGTATTATATTGCTAAAATAAGACATCTAATGGTCTAAAGGACATCTTAGTCTGCTACTTGTCTATTTCAATTATGGATTGTAAAATGGACACTCCTTTCCAGAACAGTTATATTCTCTCTGTATTTGACACCTAGTCAAAAATCTTTCTTCTATAGGTTTCAGTATTTTGATCATTTACATTTAAAGCACTTTATGCGCTGAACTAAAACTGTAGGTGGAACTGTAGGTTTTGTTTTAATTCCCAATAATACGTAGAACCCTTGATGCCCAGTATATCACAGTATCTGAGTTTCTTCCAGATAGAATCATGTATTGTTATGGTCACAATATTTGATATGCACAGAAACGCCAGAGAACTACGCATAAGAAATTGTATTTAAATATAATATCAGGCCTTTACTGCTTCTCATGACAGATGTACATGCTTTTTCCCAGGAGAGTCAGTTTGAGCTTGAACAGCTAACTAAAGAGCTGAGACAGGTGAATCTTCAGCAGTTCATCCAGCAGACTGGCACTAAAGTGACCGTGCTGCCTGTGGAGCCCAGTGATGTGGAGGCCAGCATCCCCCCTGTGCCTCAGGAATCAGGTACTCTGCTTACCACTTCTCCACTTCCTTCTAATGACCCTTTCAAAAGACTTTCCAGTGGAGCCTTTTTCAAAGAGACTTTTAGGAAAAATGCTTATACTATTCATACTTGAGTTATTTTTAGCAAGTTAGCAATCACAGTATCAAAACGCACAATTGTTCAACTCTGTGGGCAGTAACCCACTGTGTGTTTATGCATCACACATTATTTTGGCTCTGACAGTAAGATCTGTAGACTTTCAGGTCCCCTGTTGAGAGCTACATGTGTTCCACCCACCTTCATTCAGTGCTGGTTACTGTGGCAACAGCTGCCTTCAGATGGCCTGAGTACTGTTACTCACCTTAGTAGCCAGGAGCAGTATGTGGGGTGGACTGAGACTTAACCAAGCTGCTGAGGCATGCATGCTGTAGTCTTACTCTAGTGCCTGTTGTGCAGAACTGAATAGCAAGAGTTGTGACATCTGAATACGGCTTAAACCACGATGGTGAGATTAGTTGTTTTTGTGATATATAAGTACTTTATATTTTAACAATTATTCACCCAAGTTGTGGTGAATATCAGTGAATAGACAAAACACTGAGGTGGAATGAGAGTTTTATGGTTACTGTTTACATTTTTAAAGCATGACAGTGGAATCTGTAATTTCAGAATCAGTGACCTTTGTAAAGTGTGATGTTTTGTCTCCTATTTGGATTTAAGCATTGTTTTGAATTTGCAGCATGGATAATTAACACTTATGCACCGAAGGTGAGGTGGATGGCTCTGAATATTCCCTGAGAGGGAACATTGAGTGGTATATTCAATTTAGTGACCTCCACCAATTGGTACCGAATTGTTTAGTGTATATACTATAAACAAAACAAAACAAAAGCAAAAAGGACACACAAAAAATTCTATGGACCCTGCAATGGACTGGTAAGCTTTTCAGGCTGTACCCTGCCTTCACCTTGAATTTGCTGGGATGGGGTCCAGCTTCACTGCAGCCCCAATAAAGTATAAAGCGGCAAGTACAGTGAGAATAAAATACACATCATTTGTTTAATTATATAACGTTTTTATGTTTTATATATCTTTTTCTGTTGGCTCAATTGTGCATACAGCTGTTAGGATTTTACAGTCACACCTTTTTCTGAAAGAAGCAATGTAATTGCATCGGGCGGCACTGTGCATAGTGAATAGCACGTCCGCCTCAAAGCAAGAAGGTCCTGGTTTCAAATCCTGGGCTCGGGTGTTTCTGTGTAGTTTGCATGCTCTCCCCGTGTATGTGTGGGTTTGCACCGGGTACTCCGGATTCCTCCCACAGTAAAAACACATGCACATTGCCCCTAGGTGAAAGTTTAAGTATGTGTACCCTGCCTTTGCCTTTTGAGATAGCCTTCAGCCTCCCCACGTCCCTAGTGAATGGTTCGGCAGAGAGTGAAATTCGAAAGTTGCAATTAGCAACCATCCATCGTTGAATGACACTGACTGTAAATAGACTATAAAAGAAACTTTTGTTGTTGTTTTTTTACAGCACTGATTGGTTCACTGAAGCGCCCAGGCCCGTCTCATGCAGTGGGAGTTAACCTGCGGGTGCTGCATAGCCCCATCACCTCAGCCCTCAACCCTGAGGGCATCTATGTCTGAGGAACACCTGCAACCCCTTTTACACATCCACTGAAATTTTTCAGCAAGTCCATGTGATTTCATAAAAACACTGAGTGATGCATCAAGACAATTTTTCAAGGCAGTCATAGGAAGTGACATGTTGATTAAGGCTGGTAGTTGTTGTTTGTCTTTGCAATGTCGGACAGTCAAAACAACAGTAAGAAGCATGAAGGAGAAATGAAGGTATACTTTATTTTGTTTATGGTAAACTGGAAATATACCTCAACCCAAAACCCATCTGTTAGCTGTAGTATCTGCTATGAATTCTGTTGAACTCTGATAAAAGCATGTTTGTTTGTTTCCTATGTGGAGATTATGGAGCAGTAGGCTTGTATGAGAAGGTTAGGATAAGTTACGTCAGAAATGTGATTATATTTTTGCAAAGCTGTTTAATTATTATATCATCCAAAAAAAGAGTTGTTCACATTAGCAACATGACACATGCACCTTTCTGTCTTTTACTGTGGCATCGAATTTTATGCTGAGGTTTATATTTTACCACGGTCGGTATTATATTTCTTTTGCCTACTCCACATTTAGAGTTTTCTGAGCGATGTTGAGCCAAAGATGCCTGCTAATATGTATATTTTTGGTAGCCATAATCAAACTGCTTGGATGCAGTTTTATAGCAATACATCTCTGGCTATATAATTAGCTAATTTTCATCATGTTTACCCTTTAGGTTTTACAAATATATAGCTTATGCAAGACAATTTGCCATGCACATGTGTAAAACAGAGCTTTGCATTAGTATTAAATAAACTTTGCAGTATTACAGTATATTATGCTTGACAAATCATTGAGTGGGCTCTATCAATTAACCAGTTTATAACTGTTATAATTGTAACCAGTGCCTTAAGTCGTTATTGAAGCATTAACATGAAATCCAGATCAAAATGGGGAGCTCCCAAGTCTGTTTATATTTGAAGTAGATTTAGATGGCAAACTTAAATGCATCTTTTATTTTATATAAAAACACATTGGCTGTGTATGAAATCCCTCATTTATTTACTTTTTTTTTTTTTTTTTTTTTTTTTTGCACATATACTCCTACACAAAACACTGAATGGGACAAATCACGGCATTAACCAGTTCCAGAAGCTTCAGGCATGCTTGCACAGCATTTTATGTACCATTATTTTTAAAGCAGTGAAGGCTCATTTCTCCTGGTGCCACTGTATTAAAAAGCATTGTATATAGACTGTAAATCAAATGTATGTACTGTAACCATTGAACTAGATGGAAATTCAGATTGGGCAACAGTTATCTACTACAAGTTGGTGCATGAAATAAATAGGGATTCCAAACACAGCCATTGTTTCTTTGTGCACACTGCTGCATTTTATATGCTTGTGAACAGTGTCAATGAGTAGTTTCTTTATTTTTTTTTCTATTTTGAAACTTTATTTTAAAACATGGTGATGCCATGCATATGTAAATTATACATATTGCTTAAAAAGCTCTGTGTTTTATTGCACTGCATTCAACATTAAAATCGACTTAACACGTGGTTAATCTCTTCACTCTGAATGTTCAAGTCTTCATCTCCTTGTCCTGATGACAGAGTTGGAACATACTTTAGACCAAATGTCAAACTGAATACTTACGTAAAAGGCAAGTCCTACCCACAAATGTAACTTCTCTTCCTCATGAGACTAGGCACACCTTTGCAGTTCTCAACAGCTCACAGTATGTGGGATTAGAGTGCATTTAAGATGTGGCCCGGACGAGCATTTACCAAGCAGTAGGACTTATGTACACCCAGACTCCTTTCAGGAGCCTCTCAGGGCCAGCTATATACATGTGCTGTCATATCCCAGTTTCTCATCTCTCAAAACTTGCCTAATGTAGCCCTGCATACACTGAGAGGAGTTTATATGATGGACTAAATAATCAAATGCTATAATACTGGTAGGAGACTATCCTACACTCTTAGAATCTGATGGTGTTGGGCTGCACTGTAAACATTTCTGGCTGTGAACAGGGTCAAATATACTGTGTATCTACTGTGCAGTCTTGCAGTGTGATTATGAAATCTTTTCAGGAGCAAAATAGAAATTTGCCATTAAGGAATAGCCTCCTATATGGGAAATAATGTACAACCTACAGATAATCATGTACACCCTCCAGATCCATCTTACTATTATACTTAGCACTTTCAGCTATCGGTAGGTTTTAACTTTTGATTTTATGTACACTGAACATTAAGAGAAAAATACTGCTCTGACATTACCTCATCAGGCCTGAGGAGAACACAGGAATACAGCATACAGGCTTGAGGTCAAAAACCTTCTCAACTTTATTTCCACAAATTTGGTATTTAAGTTTCCTTGTGTTTGGTAAGGAAACTTATGATTGGTCAGTTTAAAGAAACACTACATGTAGTTCATATAGAATAGTTACAGGGGCAGTGGTGGCCCGGTGGTAAGGTGCTGGCTTACTGATACAAAGGTCGGTTGTTCAAGCCCAACTGTCACCGAGTTGTCACTACTGCCCCCTCAGTGCAGCTAACTGGGTTATCAAAGGCCAGCCATGTTTCTCACTGTCTGTGGTGAAAGGCATGTAAAAGAACCATTGCTGTCGTTCATAAAGAGTAGGCCATTGGGTTGCCGTCAGCGTGTTTCTGCCCTGCGATGGCCTGACGAGCTGTCCAGGGTGTACTCTGCCCTCACCCAGAGTCGGCTGAGATGTACGCCAACCTTGCCGCGACCCTAATTAGGATTAAGCTGTTCAGAAAATGAATGAATGAATGAATAGACTAGTTGCAGTGTGGTCTCCTTAAGAGGTGTAGCTAGTTACAATGGATTCACTCTACACAGGTGCAGAGTCTCTGATTTCTACGTGTGCTCCTTGGTTTACAGAAATAAAAGAAAACAAAGAGTGTCCACTTTTAACTCACAGCTATCTTACATGTATTTTTCACAGTCCTTTCCAAAGATCACCTTAAACATTATGAAACGCCTAAAAAAATTAGTTACGCTAACATGTTCCACATTGACTGCTTCCACTGCTGTATGATGAAGTAAAAGAAAAGTTATAAAGAACCCATAAGTACTGCAGTGTTTTCATACTGACCTGATCCTGAGTGTCAGGGCTAATGGTGGATTGTTTTTGTAAAGGTTCGTGATATGTATATATAATAATTTAGGCTTTTATCTTTATCCTTATTCTTTAATTGGAGTACACACAATTTTCTCCAGGATCAATAAAGGATTCGGATTCGGATATGCATGAGAGGAAGATAGAGGGGAGACAGGCCATGCTAATTTGTATAAATATTCTGAATAGAATTTGGGTGGCAGTGACACAAGAACAGGATATTACATGGGGAATTTCAGAATTAGAGCTAATAATTACAAAGATAAACAGATGCACGTTTCCCAAAGACAACTGTGGTTGAGTAAATCTGAAGAATCAGTTAATCTGAAGAATCAGGTTTACACAACACTGGGTTCAATGTCAGGCTTCAACCACTATTACTTCCTGCTCCATACCGGAATCCCGCACTCCCTACGTAGAGGTACTTTATAGTGAATGCTACTATGGTATCATTCAACTCACTGTTTAGTGCACTATCGTTTCTATAGGGAAACATTTGAGATCCAGCCAGTAACGATACTAACACGAGATTGGTTGAAATTTTCACCTACTGAATACTGGCGCACAGAGACACCTGGTGGCTGGGAATGGAACTGCAGGCAGGGAAATTTATACAAGGTCTGAAATAGTTGTGTTCTGTGTGCATTTCAATATATGTGTGTATATATATAAATACATATATATATACATATACACACACACACACACACACACACACACACACACACACACACACACTCGCATGCTCACACATGCACATCTTGGATGT
>JBCNYH010000007.1:17478894-17491364 GCA_039654325.1 Tandanus tandanus | reverse complement strand
GGGTTCCCATGCCTGTAAGAAAACTCGGGTCTAAGGCCACTTGGTCGGCCTTCCCCCCCCCCCCCCCCCCCCCCCCACCCCCAGTGCAGGTTTGCTGCCCGCTGCTCATGTGCCTAGTGGTTCTCTGTGCTCACTACTGATGTGGAAGGATGGGTTAAATGCAGTGGTCAATTTCCTTGCACACTGTCCACAGTTTGCCCAACCACAGATATTTGAATTTTTTTTTAAATTACATTTTAAATGAAAAAAAGATGTGAATAAAAATGACAGGTCAGTTGTGTACTGACAAAATAACATATGTAATGTATACATAATCAGTGGGGTAGTGGTTAACATGTCTGACATTTCTATGTGGAGTTTGCATGTTCTTCTTGTGCTTCAGTGGGTTTCCTTCAGGTACTCTGATTCCCTCCCACAGTTCAGACATGCAAATTAGGCTAATTGGCTGTTCCAAACTTCCCGTAGGTGTGAGTGTGAATTTGAATGGTTGTGTGTTGTCCCTGCAATGGACTGGCGAATTGTTCAGTATGTACCCTGCATTTGCCCAGAGTAGGCTTAGATAGGCGCCAGCCTCCCTCCGAGCCTGACAGGATTAAGTGGTTGGGCGAATGACTGAATGTATACATAAAGCCATCTTGGAAGTCTATAAATGTATTAAGTGTATATTCTGTGCATTTCTGTTTCAGTACAGGAGATGAACATGCACCGGGAAACTACGGTCTTTTGGATCAGGTGGCGGCTCTTCAGTGGGTTCAGGAGAACATCCACAGCTTTGGAGGTGATCCCGGATCAGTCACCATCTTTGGAGAATCTGCAGGAGGAGTCAGTGTGTCTCTCTTGGTGAGAAGTTGATGTGCTCATGCAAACCATCACAAATCCGTTTTAAGGACACCCTGTACACTTTGTTTAAAGCCCATTTCTGTTAACAATCTAAGTTTATTTGGAACTGTGTCTCATTAGATAAAGGATAAGATAGTAGTAGGCAAATGTTGGTGTGCGTATCTTGATTTACTGTAAGTGAATAAAATAGGAGCTTCCTAGCAATTTTACTTATTGTTATATAAGTAGTGAACAAATATTTTAGTCATTCATTCATTCATCATTAGTAATATGTTCAATTATAGTTATACACTAAATTATTATTCCCTATCCTAATTGGGACTGATTTTGTGCTTTGTCTGTCTGTGTTTCAGCTTCTCTCACCACTGTCTACTGGACTGTTCCATCGTGCAATTGCAGAAAGTGGTACTGCAGAAATGCAAAGCATGATGGATCAAAATCCTTTACCAACAGCCCAGGTTAACTACAGTCTTTTATTCATTGATATAGTCTATGCTATCATTCTGGCATCTACTGATATTGATGTATCATTTTAGCTAGTGGCTAACATCTCAGAATGTGACATCAGTAGCACACAAAAAATTGCTGAGTGTGTTAAACAGTGGCCGACAGAGGACGTGATAACACTTTCTAAAGAGGTGAGTGATTTGGAGAGCTTGATTTATTAGATAAAACATGTTGAGAAATTAATTAATCATGTAAAGTTATTTTTTGTAAATTTATATAAGAAAAAAATCTTTATAAATAAGATGTTACTAAAATATATGTCTCGATGTCTTTCAGAGGATGTTTCTACAATTCTTACTGACAGAAGATAAGCTGTTTCTTCCCAAATCTGTAGACGAACTCCTTCAGAACCAGGAGTTCCATAAAGTACCATTCATGACTGGAGTGACCAACGATGAGTTTGGTTGGCTGCTGCCTCAAGTGAGTAAACACAAAAGTGTCCTGTGTTTTAAATACAGACCTTGCAGTTTAACCTGGTCCTTAAGCAATTTAATTTGAAGACGAAGTTGAACTTCTAATTTTCTAATTAGATCCCAGCATTAGACCTATTGGAAAGTTCCTATCCATGTAAATGTAATGAGTATCGTAATTGAGAGCTTACGGAAATTGTAATAAAGTAAAGTAGTAGTAGTGGTGGCGGTAATAATAATAACAACAACAACAATAATAAATATTATAATAATAATTATAATAATAATAATGGCAATATTTCTACTGCTGCTACTACTGCTAATGATAACAATAATTTTAAATTTTATTATTATTATTATTACTGATGAATTATAAATTATTACTGATACTGTACCATAATTTCTTTTATTGTGAAAATGCCTTGCCTTCAAGAAAAAATATTTTTTGTTTATATATGCTGTCTATTATAGCTGTTCAAAAAAAAAATCTAAACCGGCCCGGAAAATTCCAATGGGTGCATTTCTATTTGAACCTCATTTAAAGTTTGAATAAATAGGTTTTTTTTTTTTTAACCCTTAAACCACGAAACCCATGTTGCATAAATTTCTTTATAGTTTTTGTGGACAGCATGAACGTCTAGGATTTGGGAATCAGTAACCAGGGAAAACTGACTGTTTTTATTCAAACGATATCCACTCTGGATACTGTCTAACCACCAGACAGTGAATTATTCAGTGTAATTAGTCATGTGTAGTATATACTAATTATGACTTTTTAATATCTTGATGTACACAAAACATTTTCTCATTGTCATCTTTTTCTTTTAAAGTTTTTGCACTGCAGTGTGTCCCTGTGTGTGTAACAAACAGAATGTATGTGGGTTGTACACCGACCTATGTAAGGACATACTACTATCTGGATAATGTGCCCTTAAAATAAAAGTCAAATACTGTGCCAATGATTTCCAAACAAGTGTTTGATTAATCGATTAATCTCTTTCCGCTGCCTCAGGATAGTAATGCCTCAAAAGTGCATCTGATCACAACCCCTTTTAAGACCCCATGCCCATATGTGTGCTCAAATTAACACAAATGCATTTGCTGTTTAAACAAATATGGAAGCTGATTTAAACAACATGGGGGAAATTACAACTGTGTTGACCTCATACTAGTAACAACACTTTTGTTGTGCTTGACACCACTTTTAGCCAGGTGTTGGATAGTGCCCAGGGGGTTAAATCAAGGGAGAATCAGCATAGCTGACTGTTTGACTTGCACACATGGGATAATTGAGTCTTATGATAATGAGTATGGTAATGAAGTGGATGTAGTGTTTGCATTCTTCTTAAGAGGATATTATAATTATAAATAACACTCTAGTAAGGACAGTGATGCTCTGATCCCACAGTTCACTGCACCTCAAGGATGGGAAAATGGGATGGATAAAGAGCAAGTACTTTCAACAATGGCTGTTTTTTTTCATCAAGTAAGAACTCAATAAATTAACAAATGTATAGCATCACACCTATAAATGTATTAACCTAATGCTTTGTGTACCTTTTTCCTGTTAAACCTCAGGGTGAGTGGATTAATAAACTGATGTTCGAGGAATACCTTGGTTCAACTACTACTGATCCAATCAAAATTCGTGATGGTTTCAAAGAGATGATGAGAGATCTGATCTTCACCATTCCAGCTCTGAAAGTGGCAGCAGCCCATAAAGGTGAGAGAATGCTTTATACTGAACAAAATTATTCCACAACGCTTTTGAATTTAAAGTCTAATCAAGTGGTTTGGATTAATTTTGTAATTAATAATAACCTGAAAATAAAATCACAGGTTTATATTAAATTGTTAATTATAATACATTATCATTTCTATAGTAACAGTTAAACCTGAAGGTCTAATATACAGAGCCTAAGACCCTCCCTTCTGGTGGATCACCATGGGACCTTGTTTTAGAAAAAATATGTACAGTAGTCAGTGGCGAGGGACAAATGTTTTGATGCTTGTTTATTGTGCCATGAATTATACATACAGTATAATGTTTTCAAATATTAAAGGTCATTTTGTAAGTTAAGAAAGACAGTGTATTGTGAAACTATTTAAGTATAAAGCTAAAACACAAAATTATAAGGAGAAAAATCCAAAATCACATAAATCACGTCACCAAAACTTCGTACAGACAGTCCCACATGCTACCTCTCATTAAACTGATTTTTTTTATTTATATATATTTTTTTTGCATAGCTGCAGCTATCAGCATGGCCAGATTGTTCGTGATTTTTACTACTTTTATCACTTTTTCCTTTGTTCTGGAAGTAAGACAGAAATGTGCCATGGTGACAGCACTTCACCATAACATGAGAAACAAAAGATTCCCACAAAACTAAGTGCTTTACCCTGCTGAAAAATCCAGCTGGGTCTGACTTACTGCCAAAGCAGCGCTAAATGCAGACATGGAAACAGTTTCTGAATTACTGCTAATAATAAAACATTTGTTCATTCACCAAACCGCTTAATCCTAATAGGGTTGATTAATCCTAATCTCAGATGACTCTGAGCGAAGGCAGGGTAACAAGCCAAACCATCACAGGGCACACACACAACCATTCACACTCACGGCCTCACTTTGGAACAGCCAATACGCCTAATGTGTTTGTCTTTGGACTGTGGGAGGAAACCGGAGTACCTGGAGGAAACCCACACAAGCACAGTGAGAACATGCACACTCCACACAGAAACGTCCCAAACCCTTCTTGCTGTGAGCCGGATGTGCTGATCACTACGCCACCAAGCCGCCCAATAAAGAAACAGTGTAAACAAATTGTTTTGAAGAAAATTACACAACAATAGGGCAATCAGGAAAAAACACAAACCAAACAGTCCAGTTTTGTTGAGCCTGTTCCCACTGCAGCTTTAATTTAAAATAAATAAATAAATACAAAAAAAAAAAAAAACCCTAACAGTTTTTTATTGATGCTAAAATTAAAAGTAACCATATATGAACAAAGACACCAAAATAAATACATATTTAAATTATTTGCAAATTGCTGTGGGAAAAGTGGTGTGAAGTATTTTGTGTTGTGCTATAATTTAAAACGAATCAGTTTTGAAGAGGTACTCTTTTGAAGAGGTAAAAAGGAACTCTGCTTTAAGTCAGGCTGTATCACGTCATCATCATTAATTTCCCCTAAAACAGCACATTGAAATTGTTTAATTTCTTATCGAACTTATAATAATTAAGGAGATAACAGGTTTATATGTAGAATAATGAATTCACTTTGTCTCAATTTTATTATTGATTGCCAGCTGCTGGTGCTCCAGTTTATCTGTATGAGTTCCAGCATCCACCCAGCATTATTCAGGTTAAAAGGCCCAGCTTTGTAAGAAGTGATCATGGAGATGACATTCCCTTTGTTTTTGGCTTGTGCTTTGGCAACATGGAGTTAACTGGTAAGGAGAAAATATCTATCTGTATATACACAGCAGTCATTGATCTACAGTAGTACTGTATATTATAGATTTAATAATCCTTATATATTATACTTGATGGCAATGAGGATTCATGATAAGTAAATACACAGTGCAACACAGAATTTGTGGCCACACCTTATTGTTAAAGTTACAATTACCAGAGCTGGAAAAAATACAGAATCATTATAAATAGTTATTGAGCACAATGCAAAGACATTATTAAATTCAAATTATAGTAGTTACTTAAAATGAAAGGCAAACCTTCCAAACTCTCCTGTTACACATGAACGTATGCATATTTTCATCATCTGGTGGTTTTGACTTACAGTTTCTTAAAGTTGCAATCTGCAAAAACTGTTTGAGTTTGCATTAGCCAGTTTGAAAATGCTGCCGTTACACTCTAGCGTATGTGATTCATGACTTAAGAAAGACTGCATGCTAGTTTGTAGCTGTTAAGCGTTGTCAGAAAATGTAAGTGAATAAAGGAAAAGAGATCAAATGCCCAGACAGTCATTCTGACATGCAGATTTCATGGTTGCCCTTTTGGAATAGATGTTCAGTGATTATTTATCCCTCGATCATCTTAAAATTTAGTGATCTGGCCCTGAGTGAAAATGAGTTTGACACCCCTGACATACATCAGACAGGAGTAAAGTCATACATATGAAAGAATACCGCACCTTATATTCATATGCAAATTTATTCTAAATTACAGATGAAAACACGGGGTGATCACATGACTTTCCAATACTTTTTGCACTACATTATATTTGTCAAATTTGAAAATACAATAATGGGCAAAAAATATTAAAGGGGAATTAAACCCAAACATAAAAGTTTGCAAGCATGGTTTATGTTTGTACCTATCAAAACTATAACTTTTATAAGTAAAAGGAATAAAAATAAAATAAAAATGTGTGTTTTTTTATATATATATATATATATATATATATATATATAAACACACAAACTAAAAAGAATGTGACTATATATGTGTACACAGTAGGTTAAATACAGAATACTAATGGAAAAATACTAAAGTGGTTGTAGTGTGTGCATGTACAGTGTATACAATGAGTGTGCAAAAAGTGTGCAGATTATTTCAGCAGTTCAGTAGCCTGATGGCTTGCGGGTAGAAACTGTCCCTGAATCTGCTGGTGCAAGTCCGGATGCTCCTGTACTATCTGCTCGATGGCAGGAGAGTGAAGAGTGTGTGGTTGGGGTGGCTGGGATCAGAAAGGATCCGCTGGGCCTTCCTCCTACAGCGCTGTGTGTAGGGGTCCTGGATGGCTGGCAGTTTTTTTAAGTATCTGTAATTTTGAAAAACAGTATACCAGTGGTGTAAAATTTCCACCACTAACTAAATTTAAATTATTTTTAACTGAAATGCCATATAGAACGATGTAACCTTCTTATAGAATGAGCTGTTGCCTTTCCACAGTTATGGCCCTGGCTCATTACTCATTGGTTTTAAGACTCATTGTTGGATTTTCAGCCATGATCACTAATATCTATAATATTTTAATAAATCCTTATACTTTTAATAGTATAAGGAGTACTGTATATCATCCCCAAAACAACCTTGAATACATATCATCTTCTCTGAAGCCTCGCCTGATTTATGACTGGATAATTGTCCCTAATCGGTCAGCCCATGCCCTCCCTGGATCAGCTGTCAATCACACAGACAGCATGTCTGCCTTGGAGGCTCACGGGTAATACAGACTGCCGTCACCATGCATTCGCAAGCCAAGCCCTTCGAAACACGAGAGTCTCTTGTGGCTGGTGGGAGGCCACTTTAGGAGATGCTATCTCCAGCACCCAAACACCCCAGCACATTCGCTCACACACCCTCAAACCCACGCAGCCGCACTCATGCATGTGTTTATTCACACAGACGCTTTTGAATCCTGGAAATATTACACATTCTGCTAAGCCCCTTTTTGTTCTATAATTGAAAACTGTACACGTTGTGATCGTGTAATCTTTTCCAGTGTGGTTTTTTTTTTTTTTTTGTAGTACTTCTGCTTTTCATAATGAATAAGTCTACAGACACCTTTCAACTTTTTCTGTGTGTTGATTGTGCTTGAAAGCCCCCAGCTGAAAAACCTATGTTCATAACCCATAATTGAAAGCATGCTCATAATATCATTCATCAATTTATCACTATTGGTGAGTGATGAGTGAGTCTGAGCTTGGTGAGAATCTGGAGACACTGGTTGAGCAGCAGACCGTGACGTATGAAACCTGAAACTGTCATTTATTTCTTGACTAACAGTGCAATCAATCAATGGGGCGGTATAAGGACACTGGTACAGCTCCTTCAGTCATCGATACCCATAGACTAGTACATATGGCATGTTTACGTTTTGGCCTCTTTGATCAGTCTCTGTTTCTAATGGATTTTGCCGGACCTTTCAGTCTCTCTGACCCAGTGTGGGTGTGTTGGAGTGGTGCACAGGGCCGCGAGAGGCCGTAGGGTCATTTGAACCTTGTGGTTTTGCAGCAAAGTGCAGGGCGACAGAAGGTGTTCTCTCTGTTTTCAAACGTCGCCCTCTCGGAGAGACAGGAAGTCTGCTGTCCCCCCCTCACACGTGCGGAGACACACACACTACACTGCCCCATTAACAGATCGTATGCATTAATGGGATGTACTGCAGAGATAGATGGAAGTCTAGGAGAAATCCAATATGGAGGATCAGCGATGAGTCCTAGACCACAGCAGCAAAATCAAAATCTCTGTCTCGCACTGTCTAAACTGTCCGAAACTCAATCTGGCAAGTGTGTGTACATCACAATGATAATCTGGCTCTTTAGGGCATAGATGGGCAAGGCTTCCATCTCCCATGCTTATAAAGTTGAAGTCCATTCGATCCATTATCACTCAACATTATTAAAATGAATATATTTATTACTGAATTCTAATGGTTATTAGCCTGATCAGATGCAGTGAATAGGTTTAATCCAAACTTTAGTAGCTTTGGTGATAGACTAAATGTGTGCTCTTTGAGATGACAAATCAGGCACGGAAGGCTCTATGACCCCAATAAGTGACCAGAATATCAGAAAATACATTCATTCATTTATTCATTCTTTCATTCATTCATTTGCCAAACCACTTAATCCTATTAGGGTTGCAGGGAGGCTGGAGCCTATCACAGCCGACTTTGGGCAAAGGAGGGGCATGCCCTGAACAGCTCGCCAGTCTCAGGGCCAACAAACACACAACCTTTCACACTCACATTCACACCTAGGGGCAATCTGGCATACACAGTTAGCCTCATGTGCATTTCCTTGGACTGTGGGAGGATAGTGGAATACATAGAGGAAACCCATTCAAGCACGGGAAGAACAGAAAATGTCCACACTGCATCATTGGACACAAGTCTTGAACCCAGTACATTCTTGCTGTGAGGTGCACGTGCCAACCACTACGCCACCATGCCAACCCACTATACACATCCTGAGCTCAACATTTTATTATATTGGATTATTTTTAATAGTACATCAATGCTGATGTGGATCTGTAGAAATGTTATTTTTATTTGAATTTTTTTACAGTTAATACTTTTTAGAACCTCAGAACTGGATGCTCAGAGACAATTTATTAAGCCTTTATGTTGGATCATTATTTTTTTCTTTTGTTTTATAATCTTCCCAGATCCAAAAGTAATAAATAAATAAATAATAACAAATAAATAAATATTTTCCAAATATAAGGTGTGCAGACTTCCATCCATCCATCCATCCATCATCTATACTGCTTATCTATGAGGCATTTTAAAGATAAATTCCTTTTACTAAATAAATGAAGGATAAAAGCTATAAATGTTCATTACATAAATCAAAATCTACAATAATTTGGTTCTTATATACAGCTGCACTATATGTACCACTGATACAAAGAGTTATAAATATGTGTACTGCGTGTGTTGTGCTTGAATACATTTAAAATTCCCTCATGTGTATGAATAAGTGCCAGTATGTGAGTGATCTCGGGAGGAATGTGGAAAGGTGTTGATTTATGAATTTCATTGGCCTGAGGAAAGACACAATTCAGGTGTCAGTGTGTCACAAGGATCTTTAAAGCATTAACTCTGAAAAAATGAACAACATGGAAATGATGATAGTTCTCCCGTTATTTGTAATCGTGATTGGTTCTTTCAGTCAATCCATCAAACATGGATTCAGTTATAATATTAATAAAAAAGACTTTTTATTAAATACAAAAATACAAAAAATGTGCTACAAAACATTAAAGTTTAGATATATGTAATATTTTCCTACATAAATATTACTTAATTAAGCTACTCCCTAAAAACACTGATATTTAAATAGAATACATTAGAAATAAATTGGTTCTATTCCTTACTGCATTGCATGCAGTGTGCTTCAGCTGACTGACTCAACTGGTGCATCATCATATGATATTTTATGGTCAACTTGATGATGATGATGATGATGATGATTATTATTATTATAATTATATTTGATCATTAATTTATGTATGTACATTCATTATGCATGAGAAATATTAACTTATTTAGAGTATAAAGAGTTATTTATAGCGTGCCAGATGATTTTTATGCTGTTATTATGCTGTTATTACATTGTTGTTATCCATTTATAATAACATTATAATGAATTGTGTTTGATTGTAATCAAGATATTAATTGAGCACTTGAGAAGTATTCATCTCATATAGAATAGATGAAGTAATGGCAGAGTACTTCAGTAATAATATTGGATTTAGTAAAAGCATAATAAGTGATGTACACAAAGCTTTTAGAGATACAGAATATTTTAGATAAAAAGTCTTGTATCACTGTTGCAAGCCACATGTTTTAATAGCACTATTAAAGCCAATCGAGTATAAACCTTGACATAAATAAATCTTAATTAGTCTTAACCAAAGCATAGCTAAAGCCTTTGATGTATTTCAGTGATTGTCTTAATGGCCAAGTATTTCACACTTATATTTAAAATAATTACAGCATTATTTCCATGTGCATCTAAATACGTTGAATGATCCTTCCATAGTGTCTTGATTCTATGGTGGACCTGATTTTTCATATACTGGTGAACATTAAAAGTCACTTTATCACAAAAAGGCTTTGTAGTACTGATTTATACATTATACATAGAGAATTATTAAAATTTTAAAATATTTAAATATATTGTAAGATATGCGGTACTGTGCAAAAGTTTAGGTACATGCAAAGAAATGCTGTAGAGCAAGGATGAGTTTATTAACATATAAACCTTTTCATTATTTGTTTCTACAGGGCGGCATGGTGGCATGGTGGTTAGCACATCCTTCTCAAAGAGTCTGCATGTTCTCCCCGTTCTTGTACGGGTTTCCTCTGGCTACTCCTCTGTTTCCTCCCACATTCCAAAAACGTGCACGTTACGCAAATTGGCCCTAGGTGTGAGTGGGAGCGTGAATGGCTGTGAGTGTGTTGGCCCTGCGATGGACTGGAGAGCTGTTCAGGGTTCACACAGAGTCGGCTGACATAGGCTCCAGCCTCCCTGCAACCCTATAGGATTAAGCAGTTCGGCAAATGAATGAATTAATGTTTCTATATAAAAAACATAGCACAGTAAACAGTATATAAATCACAGTAAAGTATTAAATGAAGCAAAAGGCAATATTTGGTGTGATGTCCCTTTACTTTAAAATGAGCCTATCTCAGGAAGAGTTCCTGCAGGTTTACAAGATAATAATCTGTAAGTTTTATGGAGCATCGTGCAGAACCAATCACGGCTCTCCTGGAGATTTTGACGGTCACACTTGCTTTTTTAATGTGCATGCAAAATACAGCAGCCTTCATTACGTTTTTGTCTAAAAGTGCTCTCTTACTTAATATGTTGCATAATATGCTGTTTTCATTTTTCATTTCATTTTTGGTAAAATGTAATTTTGTGATAAAAATCTAAACTATTTGTGTACTGACTATTTAATGGTCATAAAAAGTCATAAAATAAAAATCTATGGCTCTAAATCTCATAATAAAATAAATAATACATTGCCTCAATGCACAGTACTGTAAGCAAGACATTTCTCAGCTTTTTTTTTTTTCTTTTTTAAATTTTTTTATTTTTTTTGCACATTGAGTAAAATAAAGATTTCCATATCATGTATACTCGGAGCTTTGATACTTAGCTGGTTTAATCGCAGCTGAGACACACACTAGGTAATAAATGTCCCATTAGTGTCAAGCTTTTAAAATTGATTAAAGCACAACTTTTATGCTAACACACCTCTGATACAAATGGTGATTTGTTCAAATGTTATTATTTTTTAGCTCTTCTCTGCTTAAATTCCTTGAAAGTACTGCTGCACTCTGCCAAGTTAAAAGCTTCACCATTAGCTCATTATCTCAATGTCTTCTGTGTGTTTATTACACACTGCTGTAGGAATTCATTAACATCACAGTGCTGTAAACGTTAGGACATAACAAATCAGTTTGAGTGACAGAAGATGCCTTCCTGATGCTCTTCATTTTGTCTGCACAGTTTGTCAGTTGAGGGGAATAAGAACATCTGCTGAATGTAAATGTAAACTTCATCTAGTGTTCTATGGCCCGTTCTATATTTAAATATATCTGAATGCAAATGGTGTTTAAATTATAATTGTTATATATTTTTAATATTCCTTTTTGTACGTTATGATGACTCTCACAGTCTCTGACCTCACAGCAGCACGATTTTTTACAAAGCTTAGCATGATTCTCTTCTTTTAAATTTATTATGGGTCTCAGGCAACTTATGACGCAATCATAAAGACTTACAAGCAATCTTATTAGTTTTATTCAATCATATCATACTATATTAACAAAAGTACAGAGCCATGGATTTCCAAACGAGGTTACTTCCATACCTGTAATGTTTTCTCTCTTAAACTGAATAAAATGTGTAATGTGTGAGTTTAGATTTTGTAATGCATTTTTATTGGGTATTGGAAATAGTTCCTGAACTGTGAGGTTGGTCGCTATTTGACCTTCATTATGATTTTTGTTGTTGTTGTTTTGACAGGTACTACAGTTTACTATAAACCCATTTGGCTAAAACAAACCCTAGTTACCGAATAATTTCCATATGTAAGAACATTTTCCTAAGACTTTCTTCAGGTCATAACTGCTGCAGAAGAAGCTTCAAAGCCCTGGTGCTGTCTGTCTGTCTGTAGTCTGGCTCTACTTTCACGAGCGCACAAACTTTACTTTATCACTATATATA
>JBCNYH010000007.1:17463741-17478794 GCA_039654325.1 Tandanus tandanus | reverse complement strand
CTGATGTGTAGATCCCGGAGCTTCATGACAAGCCTGGATGGAATTATGGTGTTGAAAGCCGAGCTGTAGTCAATAAATAGCATCCGCACATAAGTGTTCTATGTGTAAATGTGCCTAGCCTTATTTTATTTTACTTTACTCTTGTTATTTTTGCTGTTATCTTACCTTACTGGAACTGACGTGTCCATGTCCTATTCTCATGATTCCTCACTCTCTCGAGAGAGTTAAAAGAAGTACAAACAGCAGCCTTTTCAAACAGACTAATGCCAGCTATCAAACGCATTTCTACAGATTGCATCTTTGAAAATATAACGAAAAATGATGATGATGAAAAATATTTGAAGTTTTGAAGGCTTTCCTTTCATTCCTTTTATAATAATGTGCCTGGCACAATTCTGGCACTGTGCACATTGCAAACAAACAGAGCCAGTCACAGTCATATGTGTGCAGCAGGAGCAAGCAGTAAATATTGTGCTACTATACCACAAAACATTTCACTGTCAACATCAGGACTTGTTACACACATTTTTGTGACACTGACATGTACACATTTGTGATTTGCCCACTGCACAAGCATTCATGATCAACAGTGGAGACCCTTGAAATGCTTCAGCAAGCCTATGGCAGTGAAGCAATGAGACAGGTGAGGTGTTTTGAGTGGCGTTTGCACTTTAAGAGGGAAGCACATCAATTGAGGACTGAGGCACCCTCATGCCAGTGTCACTAAAACAATTCTGATGTTGGCGGCATGTCATGTGACATTGCTACTGCACACACGTGACAATGCAATGCTCCATTACTTTGTTCCAGGAACTAATTACTTACTACAGGACTTTTTTTGACTGCAGCTTGTATATTCTACGTGTTTTATTGTTTACAGCCAACTTCACAAATGAAGAAAATGAACTGTGCCGGATTGTGATGGCCTACTGGGGGAACTTTGCCCGCACTGGGTGAGTGAAATGCAGTGAGGATTCAAATGTGCTATTTCATTATTACTGATCCATTCGCCAAACTGCTTAATCCAATTAGGCTCACGGGGAGACTGTATCCGACTCTGAGCGTAGGTGGAGTACAGCCTGAACAGCTCGCCAGTCCATCACAGGGCCAACACACACAACCATTCACACCTAGGGGAAATGTTGAACAGCCAATTAGCCTAATATGCATGCTTTTGGACTGTGGGAGGAAAACCCGAATTACCTGGAGGAAACCCACGCACGCACACAGAGAACATGCAAACTCTACACAGAAACACCCGCGCCGGGACTCAAACCTTCTTGCTGTGAGGCAGATGAGCTAACCACTACTCCACTGAGCCCATTTCATTCATCATCATCATCATCATCATCATTATTATTATCATTATCATTATGAATATGATTTTTTATTTTTTTTGCTGTCGTCACTTGTGGAATTTTATGCAAATAAATGTGCGCAGGTCTCCAAATGGACCAGGCCTGACACGGTGGCCTGAATATGGAGCTGAATCCGAGTATCTGGGCATTGGCCTGGAGCAGAAGGCTGGAAAGAACCTGCAGTCTGAGCATTACCTCTATATCACTGAGAAGCTTCCACAGTTGGTGGCTGCAGCTAAGGAGAAAAGAGACCATACTGAGCTGTAGAGAACACCGTGGTTTCTTTATACAGGGTGAACCCAAAAAACCCTCCCACATTTCTAAGAAAAAAAGGTTAAAGATAATTAAATTATTAATTGCCCCTTATAAAATAGCCCATCCCCAGCTTGAACGTGAAGAAGTTGATGCGTGGTTGCAGAAACATGGAGCTATGGCACACACAGCTCGTAGATCATTGCAAATGCTAAGGGAAATGTTTCCAGATCGGGTGATCTCGTTGCGTGGCGATATTGGGTGGCCAGCTCGTTCCCCTGATCTCACGCATTTAGATTTTTTTCTGTGGACTAACTTTAATCACAAGTGTATACTCAACGACCGCAAACTCTTAAAGCTCTTAAGGTAGCTATTCAGCAGGACATGACTTGTTGAGCCATGGCAGCCTTCAGAAATCACCTCCAAGAGTGTAAAGACAGTGACAGTCACTATTTTAGGATGACATCTTAAAACATAATGAATAAAACCTGAACCGTATGAAGTGTCAGGTGTGCAAATAATTTGATCATCTTTAATGATTTTTTATTTTTTTTTATTTACCTTTGAAATTTGGGAGGTTTTATTGGGTTACCCAGTATAACACATGTCTCAGGGGTTCTTTGGTTTATTCCTCTATCCATACTTTCAAAACTAAATCTTACATAATTTTCTTTTCTAAAAAAATGTATTTTAAGTGCTAATCATCTAAAAATGAAGGGCTCTAAATGTAAACAATGTAATTCTTCGTGTTTCTTGGGCCTTTATTCAGAAATGTTAGTGACATGGACAATGAATCATAGGTTTGTGAAACTCATTACACTGTGAACTGAAAGATTGTGTGAAATAATAAAAAAATCTCTCAACCCGAAACAGTAACTCAGAGACAGACAGCATTACATTTTACTCTAATTTATTGGGAAGAGATGAACAGAAAAGCGTCAAAGCTCCCTGAAGTCATGTGATGGTGTTAACAGTAGATGTTTTTTTCCCCCTCAGAAAATCAATTTGATGAATATACTTGAAACAGTTGAAGAAGGTACACAACAAACAGGCTGTATGCTTAAAGTATGTACACAATGACCCATAAAGAAAGCTGAAATATATTCAATACTTTCTTTCACTTCACATATAATTTCTTTTACATTATAATGGCTAGTGGTTTTTGCAAAGCTGCAGTTGAATACAAAAGTACACACATCTAATCTGTGGTCAATGCTTATGCTGTTTAGGAAAGAGCACTTTCAGGGGAGTTGCTGCACAGCTTTATGATCAAACCTTATCAAAAACACAAGGAAACATTGTAATATCTGTTGGGCTGCTGGAGGAAAAAGGCCATGTAGTTTAAAATAACTCATCTGCCATGCTCCACTATATAACTGTGGGAAAGCATGCCAATATAGATGTTATTCAAGATCCTCAAAAAATCTTTTGACTATATGTGGAAAAGTGACCAGTCACTCCGAGCACCATCAATCTCTGGATCTTGCTTGTGAATCTGCTGAAGGCAGGACAAGGGCTGAGAGTTTTTGATCAATGGAAGCTAAGGCAGGCCTAAGCCACCAGTCAGCCAGTGCACATTTCCCATCATACAATTTCAGCAATGAATTTCCTGGCGGACAAAAGCTAATTTGAGAAGAGTACAATTAGAACATTCACTTCTTGCAATATATGATTTAAATTAGTATGACTTTAAATATTTTAAGCACATTAGTCAAGGAAATACATATTTAGGTATGGCACATGGGATACAAAGCAATAAAATGAAGGAAATACCCTCAAATGAGTGAATTTACCCACATTAGAGAAATGCGTTAGTACATTAGTGCATGCACATTCTTCACAATATACGTTCATATCAGCGCTGCGCAAATCTAATTAAATTATCCAGATTAAATGCTTCACTTTGGAGGTGCCAACTCGAAGACAGAATTTGGCAAACCATAAATTCTAGTTGGCTGCTTTCAGGTAAAACAGATCCCAAACTTGTGCAGGATAGGTTTATTACCTTTAGTTGTTTGACACTAAAATGCTATTGGTTTTATGAACCAAGGCAACACCCATATACTAACCATGAAATAAATAAATATTTCCACAAGAAAGTAAACTCAAGTTCCCTCACCAAAAAGTACTTTATCAGTCAAAATATGTTCTGTGTCTAACATCTTTTACTTTGATCTGGACCTACAAGACTAATGTAGTTAAATCAGTAATGTAAGTATACCTTGTTCTATAAGTACACCACATGCCCAACTTTCCACATACTTGCTTAATTGGCATTGATTAAATATGCATGTAATGTTTAAATAAATAGTCTTTCTATTAGAAAATTTTGTTTAAGACTTAAATATTACTATTATTTCCAGCTTTTCAGTAGAACTGTTCAACTTTGGGGGGAAATTGTACAAAACAATGCACTAAACAAAAAACTGATTGTCCAAGACTGTTGACCCCGAAACATCACAGTGTTATGTTTTTATAATTTAACTGAAATCCTGTATACTTATATCATAACTACACACTGGCCTACTTAGAATGGGATGTGATATAGAGTATGTTCATTGCTTGAGGGGATTTCATCAAAAAATGTTGGTGAAATATGCCCCCATTACGAGATTAGCCTCTTTGCTCCAATGAAAAATTAAAAAAATAGATGCAAAACACTTATCCCATCTGGGCTGAGCAATTGCAAACAGGCAGGCTTGGGGTGCAATGGAACAGTGGTATGTGCTTACATCATTAGGTAACTGTATTCTGATAAAGTTACAGAAAAAAATATGAAATCAGATTACCGATAGGTTTAGTAAAGACTGAGATGAATTAGTCGGATTACAATTTTATAATACATTAGGGCAGCGACAGTTAACTGACAAAATTAATAAAAACTAGTAATAAAAAAAGTATTTGGCAAAGAATTTCCTTAGACATGCACACAGTGTGTGTACAGTGGGTGAGCTGTAGGCACAGAATTATATTTGTGCCTTTATTTGAATTTTTTTTGAAGCACGCTGGGACGCGCACTACATAATTTTATAAAAACACATTCAACTGAAATGCTGGAGCTGAAAAAAAGAGAGGAATAAAAAAAAAACAGTATGACTTTCTACATTACTCTTTCTATGACACTACCTCTTACTGTAGCTTGTGTTTTAATGAAAGTTATTTTATCATTAATTTTGGGGGAATGTGAGAAACCAAGAAACCGGGATATTCCTGCTTGAGGAAGCAAGTAGCTAAGCTACTTAAATGAGTTAAGTTGTAGAGGTTAAACTCCCTTATGATGTAGAAACAAAATAACCACAGGCAATGCTGACCCAAATAAAAGCAATAGAAACAGCAGTGCAGACATTTAAAAATAATACAACCAGAAATTAATTAACAATTATGCACTAAAGGCGAGGGAGATGTCGCAGAATATTTCATGAGATGGAACGTTGAGGGGAATATTCATTTTTCAACATCCATTGAGCCCAAGGTGCATAATTGTTTTAGTATATACTACACGGAAACATTAGCAAAAAATGAGCTAATTGGACAAACTCTTACAGGAAGGTTCACTCCACTGTCACTCAAAGTGGTCACCACCAATCATGGGTGTCTGTGAGCTCATGCATGCATGGGGGCAGAAAATTATACTGAAATCTATAGAAAACTAGATTTCTATAGATATCTGTAGTAAAATCTATAGTTATTGCTGAAGTAATTCAGCAAAGGTACTACAGAAAGTATTGTACACTGTAGTTTTAAACCATAGATTTTTATAGTGGATTTTCCTAAGGGTCAGATGTAAAAATTAATTAAATAGTTCATTCACAACCTGAATACACTTTCAAAGCCATAGGGCATTGAGGCGTGCCTTTGCACTGCCTTCAAGGAAGCATTCTCGGAAGCTTCCTACCGCTGTGGTTGCATTTTTCTGCCAGCTGCTCTGAGTTTTTCTCTGTAATGCTCAAAAAGCTCTTTCACCAGACTGGAATTTTAGAGTTTAAAACAGTCTGTGGTGAACTTTTCTCTGGTTTTCCTGATGCCTCCAGTCAATGTATAATGTGATGTCCAGGATGTTTGGGGTAGTTTGGATGGATATTAAAAGCTTGTTGTCTACGCTCACCGGAGCTTAATATAAGCTTTCCGCGACTTCACAGCCCAGAGGATTTTTGTAGACTGTTGGCTGAATTTCTGCAGACTTCAATGCTTTTTTGGCTTCAGTGAACTTCAGACTGCCTGTGATGGAAAATGTCCTCATTTCCATGACAAAAATGTACTCAGGACTAGTAGCGATTTGTTGACAAGGGTAACTTCTGAAATTCATTCAGTTTAAATAAAGTGCTCCTTTATTATTAACATAAATGTGAGTCTTTCATGAAAGACGTGTCACTTGCAGTTTATTAAAGAGAAAGAAATGACAATATACAGTGCACATATATGGATAATACCAGTTACTGACCAGGTTTGGTAGAGTTCCAGTGAATGGTTCAGGAGGAGAAGAGCATTGTGACGCAGACGGACGATGATGACTAAGGATGACGATGATGACAATGCCAATGCCAGACGTGAGACGACTCAATGATCCCTATGTGTTTGCCTGCTACACGCGTGACACAAAAACGTGAAGGCCATATTATGTATTTAATATTTTGTTGAATTTCTATGATTTCAGCCTCAGTGACCACAAACCTTCAATGTTTGTCTGCCATTTCCAGTGAAGTATTATCCACTAAGAAAAATTATTTATGATCCTGAGATAATAGACCAATTAGATTGTGCCATTCCAGTGTAGTATATACTGATAGACATGATATCACCACAGTTAAAAGTTACTACTGTCCAGACAACCCATACCTGTGGATAAATAATAGCTTGACTTAATTTATAAATTAAACAGTGCAGGAAGTTTTAATTTTCTCAGACTAGTCTTGGGATAAATAATGATAATGATACAGAGGCACACTCAGTTTGTTCTGGAGTATATGGGTGAAATGTATCCTCATCATCTCCAAGTTACAAAAATAAATTAATTAAAAAGCTGATAAGAAAGCATCAGTGTATAATACAACATATATGAACTTGCAGCTGCAAACATACCTGTGTGACAGTTTTTCTTGTGCATGTGTATGAGATTACTGGGAGGTTTCTTCAGGTTGTGTGGGGATGGAAGGGGTTTAGGATGAAATCCGGATCAAGCACAGGAATGGGCAGTTCCAATCCTGAAAGACCACAGCACTGTACACATTTGTGTAACACACCTAAATTGACTAATCAGTAAATTGACTTTTAGTGCACAAGTCAAGTCAGGCAAATTAGAGACGTGCCCTGCAGGTCTGGAACTGCCAATTCTTTGAAGTATGCATGAAATAAGGTGCAAGGCTGAAAACGCTGCCTATCAGGATGTCCAGGACTGCATGTTGCGAAGCATGGCCTCAAAGTGCTCCATGCTGGGGGCCTGAGCATGTTCCAACTTGTCTGTCAAGCGACTGTACAAGCTGAAGGACTTCAGCTCTAGCCAGATGAACCCGAAGCGGTCATCATCAAAAAGAACAAACAGGCCAGGGGTACGCTCCGGACTCGTGAAGCCATGACCTGCTATCAGACCTGTTCCATAGAAACTGACACACATTCAGAAATTAATGGCAGGCTGTCCTCTTCACATGTGACAAATATGGGCCTAGAAGGATTAATTTTTTCTATTGGTTCACAAAACTGAGGCACACCTAGATAGTCAGCTTTCTTTAGTTTATTAGAACCTAAAGGCAATTGCTTGCAAAATCAAAAGAATTCTGTCAATTTAACTGATTGATTAAATTAAGTGTTTTTCTTAGACTTGCGTGCCTTAATACCTTCACATCAACAACATATTTAACTGATTAAATAGGTTGTTTCCCTATAATTAGTCCTTTTCCACATATGGAAGGAGGCCCTGACCTCAGGTGGGTGGGTGGTATTACGTTGGACACCACACAATTTCTGTGGGATCTAGTGAAGTTCGTGTAGGTAAGTCACACTAGTAAGTGTGTGCTAATATCCATTAAGGCATGGTTTTATGTGTTTACGGCTCGTGCGAGGTTACGGTGACCAATTTCCTTTAAACTTACGATCAGGTTATAAACATATGATGTTACCAAGGCTTATTACCATAAATAAGCTCATAGTTTATAGCCTATGATAATACACAAACCACACACTGCTACTTACCATATCTTGCATGATCGTGGGTACACCTCATTGCGGGCCATGACCCCTAAAGGCAGGACAAAGGGCTGAGGTTCAGTCTGACTGCTAGAAGCTCCAGCACTCCCTGCATCTTCAGCTCCAGGGCCAGCATCGGCACCCTCTGCCCCTGAAGTACTCACTGTTGGGGCAACTATGCCTGGGGTACCCCTCTGAATCTCTTCATGTACCCCCATCACCAAGCGAGAAAGCTCCTCTATATTTCGCTGGTGCTCCAAGTCATGCAGCTGCACTGGCCGACTCAGGTCTATGTCTAAGGTCAGCTGACCTGCTGGTACGTTAGGGTCACCCTGAAAAGCAAGCAGTGATTTATTAGACATTCACTTTTGTAGTATAAGACAATATCAAGTACACAAGTAATTTCTGAATTACAAATTCATAGGTGCCTCCTAATACTTGCACCCCACTACAGTGTTTAGATCCTTATTACTATCAGGACCTAACTGTACCAGCACGTACAACTAAATTTTATTGACATATCTGTGATGCCACATATTTTTCCAAACCAAGACAGTGGTAAAAAAAATATAAGCTGAACAGATTTGGGTTAAATTTTAGAATAAAGTAGCGCCAATCTAATTTAAATTAAATCCAAACTGGAGCACTGATCTAAATATTAGCATAAATTCAATATATATAAGAAGAAAGACTTTATATGAGTAACGCTATTCAACAGCGACTTACTGTAAGTTTGGTGGCTTTGGCCCGAGAGCCGTGGAAGCTCAGCATAACGATCTCCAGGCCATGGCTGCCGTATGTACCTTTAAAAAGGCCCGGCTGTAGCAGGTCTGAAGGGAGGCACGGGGGCAAGTAGATCCGCCGATATGTCAGGCAATTACTGTAAACGTATCAAATGCTGAACTCACACTCATGAAAATGAACTGAAGTGTTTTTTTATTATTATATTGCTTTTACAAAAATGTACTGGTAAATTTCTATAAAAAATCTAGACTAGATGCCAGTTTTAATTGAATGTACTCTAAAAATATGCCCTTTTAATCATACATTTAATATACAGCCCAAGTACGAAAAAAATTTATTAAAAAAGATGAAGTTGTTGAAAATAAAATATTATTTAAAGTAAGTTTAAAGTCAGTTGAGTATAATACATGAATCATTATATTACAATAAAAAATTTTACTTCTATTCAGTGTAAAACTTGCAATAGGTAAAAATCATTTAACTCACATTTAACACTTATGCATGAGGGTGTGTTAAGAATTTTAACTGAAATTTACTCTACAGTTACTATCTGTAACAATTTCCCAACTAAATATGTGTTATTTTACCTAACCATATTATATTTTAATGCATGTATACAATTTAATATTCTTTTCAAACCAATAACTTGGAATGTGAAAATAAATGACAACCCAAAATTCTGTCTCTCAAGCATAATAAAATTAGATAAGATAAAGATGTAAGATAAATGACTTCTGGCAGATTTGACGAGGGTTGGCTCTTCTAGTTGAGCTGAATCGATTCATGTGACTCACTAAAAAGATCCGAAATTTAACTACCATATTTGTTACAGGCAGTAAACATTCCCATTAATGTTAATCTGTGGTTGGTTGATTTGTTTTTACAGAATGTCAGTTAGTTAGCGAGCGGAGATGTCGTTCCCGGATTTTACAAACAGACTTCAATATATGTGGGTCATGTGCTGGTTCACTCTTTGTGTCCTCATACTCATTTTCTCTCACTCACTCATTTGCTGAACCGTTTAATCCCTATTAGGGTCGTGGGGATGCTGGAACCTATCTCAACCAACAGTGGGCATTTAAAATGCGTTGATCTACTATGATGTGAGGAAGATTAAGTGTATGCACCACTACAGCACTGATTACAGTAGCTCCACAACAGTATTCCTTTATGTTTGTATTATAAAATTACAAAGGTAGAGTAAATGTGTGACAACAGGAAATAAAAACCTTAAGTTAATGGGAAAGCAGAATAAAACTTTTAAGCAAGGCACAAAAAAGGACATGCTGGCTGTTCATGCTGATGACGACACAACGGCAGGTGTAGCAGGATCCAGAAGATACAGGAGTAAACTCAGTGTTATTGGTAAGTTGTTTTGTTTTTAAGTATTGTCATTTAAGTGTTAAAATAAAAACATTTTAAAGGCAGTATTTTTACATTTTCAACAGAGATTATACTTTTTTCCATCTATAACAAGCTTTATTTAATATTTTAGCTACAGTTATAAGCAGAAATTAATATAAATTAAAGTCAATATTATAAGAAAATATATGTAAATATAATATTCTGCTGTTTATTTGTAATTCCTTCAATAACAATGTCTGGGGATGACTAACTGCTTGTTTTGGTAGTTAATACATATCAAAGAAAAACAAAGTGCCACTGGTACACGGAAATAAACTTTTAATAATACAGTTATAATATAAAGCACACTTACTCATATTGGCTGGTGTAGATAAACTTCATGAGTATCAGCTCCTGCATGTGTTCATGAAAAATATCCTCTAGTGTCCGTCCCCATTCTTCCTCCAACCATGTACGGAACTCCTGCATAATGTGCGCACACACACACACTTACACACTTAAAATTTCCTTTTCTTGGCCTAAAATACCTGTGCTGGTGGGCTGGTGCAAAAACTAATGATTTAAAGAAACATATTTAGGTCATGACCCTTCCCAATCGTTCCAATCTTTTAAAGAATTTAAGCAATTCATGAACTGATTGATTGATTGATTAATTGATTTGTATAGCCGGTTGATCCCCTACCTCTTGTCTTCCCCCTGCCATTCGATGGTGATCTGTTTGATTGCACTTGGTAGAGAACTCATCTTTTTTTACTGTCTGCAAAACACAAATATAGCCAATGTCACACGACCTACTGTTTGACTTAAAATAAAATAGTAGTTAAAAAATAGTTATAATAGAAAATAATTTGCTTTGGTGTAGAATATCAGATAAATTAACCTGAATGTCCCCTTTGTGAGGCCCCTTGTGGCCATACATGCACTCCACAGTGGCTTTGTTATGCTCCCACATGTGAATGCGGAAAAGAGGACGCCGGCGCATGGGATCCTCCACACGTGGATCATGGGGCGGCAGATACATCCAGCCGATGATAAACAGTCCATCCACCTAGCCGGGTCAATTACAGAACACAGCTGCTTCATGAATGAAATTGCAAACTTCACAGTAAGATACTAACTAATGGCGTAACAACATAAGGTGGGTGATTAAATGTTAAGTGCATTCATATGACAGTGAAGAGTCTTACCACTACGTTGAGTAGACCTCCATAGGGGCCTATGTCTGGCTGCCAGAGACCTAAAATGTATCTGTATGGATGGAGCACTGCAACACAATAGCCGGATACAAACTTATAGATGGAGTGTTGGACGTCATGCAACAAATCAATGCAGATTTAAAAGAAAAAAGAGGGAAATAAATAGAGCTGGGCATTCAATTGGGGTGCTATAACTACATGTGTAGTCTTAGGTGCTCTGTTTTAATGCAGTGTGTGTCACAAGAGATTTGTTACTGCATACAATGGAAATTAATTCGGTTAAAAGGACTTCAGTTGAAAGAATAAGCACTCTTAACCTGTTAATTTTCACTCTGGAGTGTGGACACAAGCAGGAGTTATGAATAAGATCACCATTACACTTCACAGCATTACATCAGGTTAATTTCTGCAGGCCAGAGTGTGTCATTTCCCCACACGTGCAGGACACAGAGGCGTGCTAAAGGGCAGCCTCTTTCTACCAAAGATCAACCACCACATTCAGCACTCACGCCTAGCAGTACATACAGTGTGTGTACACGTCCCGGTAGTCCATGTGTTCATAATCAGGAAGGAGCTTCATAAAGCGCCCTGACTTCACCCTAGGGTTCACACCTGGGCATGTGGACCAACCAGAGCGAGACAGGAGAGGTAAAAAGCAAAAAGAGAACAAGAGCTGACCAGTGATACAAGCTGCACACTGTTTCTGAGAAAAGAGAACCATTTTCCCTAAAATACAATTTATAATTTCAGTCTAAAGGCAACTGGTGTTTAAGTGCCGAAAGTTTTCACAAGCATTTAGATTCATTTCTAAATCTACATTAAGCTACATTAAACAGGGCTGTTGTGGTTATGCATTATGAATGTGGTTGTGCAGGCAGAAAATCTTACACCTTAACACAGGGGTCACCAACTGCACTCCAAATACACAGAGGGTAGGCTATAAAGCTCATAGGCTGGCCATGATACAATGGTTAAATTTGACCAAATGTGGTTTGTTTTTCAACATTTTCAACAAGTCTCCCCTGCAGGTTACACACTTCTTACGTTTGTGTTGCAGAGCTTGGGTACCCTTGGTATAGGGTTTCATTGCTCTGGAGTTATGCCTTCTTTGTCATCCTATGAACTTTTCGGCCCACCCTCATAGCACAACCAATTAACATACAAAATCAAGTCATCATTCAGTGAATTGCATTTACAAAAACTGAACCATTGCTTCCTCTGCTGCGGCTTGCCCATTGCCATGCATCTTAATGCATGACTAAAATGTCCCAACAGTGGCACCTTGAGGGTACTGGGGTTTGAACCCCTGACCTTCAGATCAGCAATCCAGAGCCTTAATCACTGAGCTGAAAATAAGCCTTTAAAGGACAAATGCAAAGTTAACACAACACCCAAACAGGGACTTGAACCCTGGATCCTCAGATTAAGAGTCTGATGCGCTACAGCCTGAGTACTGCCTGCATGCGTGAAAACTTGGCAGTGCAACAGCGATTCATAAAAAATGGAAAAGTCTGGGATCATGCATTATGAAACAGAAGGCAGGATATGATTTCAAGAGAAATTTAAAAAAAAAAGGTTAGTGATGTTTACTCATATCATCGTGGCCATTGCAGGGTCATTGGCACTCGAATACAGGAGTATTTATCCCATCTAGCAAATGGTTTGAGAGACATCGTAGCCAATTACATTTTATTTCCAAGCGATAACACTGTATTTCATATTTATTTAATATGCCTTGTAAATGAATGGGCCCCTTTAAAGTAAAAGAGTTATCTCAGGATAGTAATACAGGGGTGGAAATTTCGTGGCGAGTCAAAAATCTGTAGGGCGAGTGAAATTAGCTAGCAAGTCATCCTGCTGGCGACCCGACAAATCCAATAGGCAAAGAAGATATAGTGTTCCTGATCAGTAAATATGAAGAAGGACTAGTAGTTTCATTAAAAAAAAAAAGCACTCCTTAATCATACATGCTCAAGGCAGTCTGTGTAGATGCTGATAGCAGCCATTAGGTGTGGACACTCCAGTATTAACATTAGCGCACAACAGAAGGCCATTAAAAGAAGAGTGCAAGCAGCAAGAAACTCTATATTCTCTGGTCAATATGAAGTTAAAAGCTTACTGCATAAAAGGAGAAGCAAGTAGAATGCAAACTATATCATACATTAAGGTCAATCACGGATACTTGTATGGGTTAAAACCAAATCTAACATATTCTATATCTTACAGATATTTCACCTTCATACAATATGCCTAAATATAATATATACCAAAAGACCAAACGTCATTTAATATATAATAAAGCTTTAACATGTACTGTTTATTAGTTATTGTCACTATAATAGCACAGAAGCCTAAAAATTGCAAATAATTCTTTCTAACAAACTATAATGTATTTGCTAATTTCTGGAAGTGTTCTAAGCTACTTCAAAATCCATTCAATTTCACAAATGAATGAAGGCAGATTGTATAAACCTGACACATAAGATGTTTGCTACTTTAAATTGAAACATGTGGCAATATGAGGATCCTTACGTTTGACATAAAGCTCCCGGCTGGACATCCCTGCCACCTCCATCTTCCGAAGGTCATCCTTCATGCCAAACTCTGAAGAAGACATTAACAACAAGAAAACACAATGCGTAGGATTATCTCTGCGTAGAGGAATAAGTACACTGATCAGCCATAACATTAAAACCACTGACAGGATTGACAAAAGCCAGACTGTGATGGCTAGATGAATGGGTCAGGGCATCTCCAAATCAACAGGTTTCGTGGGATGTTCCTGGTATGCAGTGGTGAATAGTACCTACCAAAAGAGGTCCAAAGAAGGACAACCAGTGCTGAAATAGGTTATTGCTGGATATGACAGATGGGTGTCAGTGCACACAGTGCATTTCAGATTACTATGTATATACATAACCACAGACTGTTTATATTGCCCATGCTGACCCTTGTCCACTGTCTGAACTATAGAAAAGGAGGACATGTGAACAACGTCTCCGGGCAGTGGGTATGGTGGAGGCCAGGTTGAGCTACAGTGAGGTAGTGAGGTGTATGGGCTGTACACAACCCAGCATCAGAAACTTGATTGACCGCCACAACATGACAGGGTCAGTTGACGACAGGCCACGTCCAGGACGAGAGAAAGACTGATGACTCCCAAACAGAATCGCTACATCCGGCTGCAGCACTTGTGGGACTGGTTTTGCCGGGCTGTATCACCATAAATCGCCACCTGTATCACAGCAAATCGCCGCCTGTATCACCACAAATGGAGGCCATACCTGATATTGACTACTGTGACTTTCATTTTGGCAGGTGCCATTTTGTTTTGTTGTTTTTAATGTGCATAATTTATTCTTGATATTTTTGTTTGTTTTTTTATGAAGCCAACGTGCTAAACAAATTATCCATATTACAAAAATCCAGTTCTGGGTACCAGAATAAAAAATCTGTTGAAAATTATGGTCTCAAAGTTTTTAATGACTGTCAGTGTGTGTGTGTATATATATATATATATATACACACACACACACACACACTTCCACATTTTCAGTTTCTTCTACATGAATCACATCCCACTTTTCGCAGTACAGTGTTTCCTCCACCCCCTCACCTCGTGTGAGTATTTATTACCCGTTTTTAGCATTTATTTGCTTTACATGTCTAATGAAAGGTTTCCGGGTCTGTTGTTTCCTTGAAAAATGATTTGCAAGTCAAATGGGTTTGCTGATGTATGTTTTTTATTGTAAGCAATATTTGCTTTACCCTTTTATCTATGTATGTGGGCTGTGGTTATGATTTGTATGAAATAGCTGAACCTAAGGTAAATTACCTACAGGTGAAACTCGAAAAATTTGAATATCATGCGCCCCTTTTGAATGAATTACTGCCTCAATGCGGCGCGGCATGGATGCTATCAGCCTGTGGCACTGCTGAGGTGTTATGGAAGACCAGG
>JBCNYH010000007.1:17441527-17456759 GCA_039654325.1 Tandanus tandanus | reverse complement strand
GAGGAGCAAAAAGAAAAACAAAGGGTGGACCGACCCCCCCCCCCCCCCCACACACACACACACACATACACATAGTACAGATATACAGAAATTTCTCTCTCAAAGTTTTTAATGACTGTCAGTATAATAGGGACACACATACATATACACACGTAGATAGGCAATTGGTCCATTTCATCACGTCAAGCGCAATCCGCCATCTTAAGGCAGTGCAGGTACAACACAACACATGTGTTTATAGCTGTGGGAGCAAGTCTCAGCTATTTTTGCTGCCTCGTGATCATACACATCGTGTGATATATATCTAACGGTATAGAGGCACTCTGATCGTATACTGACACTATTAAAAAAGCTTGTACCTCCAAAAGTTTGCATTTTGCTGCACAATATGTTGGGCAGTCAAGAGCTGTAATAAAAAAATAATAATTACAAGAGCTGTAATAGTTATTTCAGAAAGCTGTTAACTGTTTCTGAACAAAATTGAGACTTTGTATACATCAACGTTTCCTTTGCATTCATGTGATATAACTTTCATGATACAATAATGAAAAGCTGCCTTAACTAATGTGTATGTAATATAAAATGTTTATAAATATGATAACGATTATTGATTCAGTATTAATGCGACCTATATGCATGTATTTACACGTAAGTTATTAGTACTGGTTATATTGGCAGTGGGTCAGTGGTGGATTCATACTGGTTGGGTTTTTTAATAGATCAGGTATGCTTCATCTCAAGCTTCATTGAAATTACGAAATTAGCCTTATCTTTATCTTTATCAGTCATATTTGCTGATATAACTATATGATGAGAAAAAGTTCTTAACAACTCCTTTATGACTGTATATATATATATAAACCCCAGTGATTGGGGTTCGTACTGTATACTAGACATGCGAGGCGGTGTTTGTTTACATTGTTTCACCTCCCAAAGATGGCCGCGGCGCAGCAAGCAAATGACGTACCAGGCGAAGGCTCGTATATCGCGTATTTCGTATCTACACATCCTTTAAAGCAGCGTATTAAAAAATATAATTGTAAACCATGAATTAATCTGTAAGCCAAAGCAGAGAACTCCAGACCAAAGAGTGGCGCTAGTACAACCGCCGTTAAAAACAATAAACACACTAGCTTATAGGAATGACACCATTTTTTTTAACACAATGTACTTTTTGTATTTTTTTTGTTGTTAAATGATATCCATTACATTTTAAAGTTTATTTAAATTATAATAAATAATTTTAAAAAGGTGAAAAAACAGCCGAGCCAGCCAGGAGTCGAACCTAGAATCTTCTGATCCGTAGTCAGACGCGTTATCCATTGCGCCACTGGCCCGACAACAAACTGGTAAGAAATAGGCATATAAAACACTATTACAACCTGACTTTTTATAAGCCAGATTTGTTTGCAACCTGCATATTAGTAAGTATGTCCAACCCGTTCTTTTTTTTTTTCTTTTTTAACAAAAATACATATTGTTTTCATCGAAGAAGTTACCAAACCGTTTTACTGGTGAGATTTACGGTACATTCCAGTTTTATTGACAAACCTTCAGGCCATCAGGCTCCTCAACACCTAGGACTGAATTACACAAAAACCATCTCCCTCTCTCTCTCTCTCTCTCTCTCTCTCACACACACACACACACATACACCGAACTGTACAAGACCAAAAGAACTGAACTTTACACAACTCTCTGTCTCTCTCTCTCTATCTCACACACACACACACACTCTCTCTTTCGCCTGTGTGGACACACACACACACACACACATATAACTTACATTGTTCACTATTTAATGCACTGCCTCAGCCCTGTTATTATTTCATTACGCTGCTATGTTTATATTTATATCTAGATCTATATTCTATTTGCACTACCACAACCGCTGCTACTCTGTACATCTTTCCTTTTTTATTCAATCTAATTTTGTTCTTTCTTTTTGTGTTTTATTCTTGTGTTGTCTTTTTGTACTGTTTTGCACTGTATTGTCTTTGCACTGTTGCACACTTTGCACTTTATGTTTCTAGGACAAAAACCCTGGTCCTAGCTCTGTGTTTGTTTTTGTTTTTTTCATATTTGACCCTTGTTGTATGTTTATATAGCACCTGGTCCTGGAGAAACGTTGTTTCGTACTGCGTCAGCTATATGTGGTTGAAATGACAATAAGGCTTCTTGAACTTTGTGAAAGGCGGAGCTTATGACTTTATGAAAGGCGGGGCTTAATGGAATGGACCAATGAGAGTCTGTGATGTGGTTTACGCATGAGGAAGTTAAAATGCAACTTCACTGGCGGGAGTTTTCTACCAAAAGGGAAAAACTAATAAACATCCTTTAAGATATTCAAAAAAGGTCATGTTTGTGTTACGGATCCTGTGATAGCACATCATTTATGCTAATAATCGTATTTGGACATATTTAAATAACTTCAACACTCGACAGCAGAAGAGTTTACAGCTATTCAAAACAAGGTAACTCACAACAGGTAGTTCACTGTTTTTATTTGTTTAAACAAGTAAACTGACTGCAGTCATGGAGTCATATAATGCATGGTACTGTACATAACCTGAAGAGGAGCACTTATGGAGGTGCATTATTTTGATCGTCTGTGACCTGAGTCTCTCTCTCTCTCTCTCTCTCTCTCTCTCTCTCTCTCTCTCTCTCTCTCTCACACACACACATACACACACACATACACACACACACACACACACACGCACACACACACACACACACTCTTTCACTCATTCATTCGCTGAACCGCTTAATCCTACTATTAGGGTCGAGGGGAGGCTGGAGCTTGCCAGACTATCACTAGGCCAACCACACAACCATTCACACTCACACCCATAGGGGATTTGGAATAGCCTATCGTGCATGTGTTTGGACTGTAGGAGCAAACCGGAGTACCCGGACGAACCCAAGCAAGCACTAGAGAACATGCAAACTCCTCACAAAAACGCCCAAGCCTGGGATTCAAACCCAGCCAGGTCCTTCTAGTACTGGTGCCCATCTCAGCCGACAATGGTCGAAGGCGGGATGCGCCCTGAACAACTTGCTAGAGTGTCGCAGGGCAACACACACACCCGTCCACACTCACACCTGGGGGCAATATGGAACACCCAGTTAGCCTAATGCGCATGTCTTTGGACATTGGGAGGAAACGAAGTACCCGGAGGAAACCCACACTAACACGGGGAGAACATGCAAACTCCACAGAGAAACGCCTGATTGTGGGACCAGAACCCACAACCTTCTTGCTGTGAGGCAGACGTGCTAACCAATACGGCACTGTGACCCCTGTGGGAAATACAGATATAATGTAAATGTTATCTGTAAAACATAATGTATGAATAGTATATGGAAAAATCCTTATCATGTGTGAACTTTATTCGGTGGGGCTGGTGATGCAGTGGTTAGGGTGCTGGGCTCATGATTGAGAGGACGTGGGTTTGACTCCCCATTAGACCTCCACTGTGCTAAGACCCTTGAACATGGTCTTAACCACAAGTGTGCCTCTGTCCTACCCATTAATGGGTACCAGTAAAAATACAGAGAAGGTAATCTGCGAATTGATTGGGTCCCATCCAGGAGGAGTTGAACTCCTAGTCGCTTCATGCTACAGAAACCCTATCCCTAAGCTCCAGCTGTGATGAGCCAGTGCGCTCGGGTGTAAAAGACAACAGACTTTATGTGAACTTTATTCATTATGTCTGTGCTGACTGCTTTATTTGTTGTGACAGTGGCAGTAGTGTGATATTGACCACATGCAGTTATGTCACTCACTGAATGTCACACCTGTCCTACTGCAATGCATAAGGAATTATGCTTTTCTTTTTGTTCTTTGTAAAATCTGTATTAAATATTTGGTTGTTTTGGTGCATTTACCGATGGAGATAAAATTAGCAACCAGAAGCAGAAGTCAGTCTCCCCAAGGTGGGCACCCAGGTGGGGTTTACACCTGCGACCCTGAAGGATAAACGGTGTAGATAATGGCTTGATTTTTGGAAGAAAGAAGAGTCTACCATTTTAATTACAGTCCTCAATATTGAGAATGTTCATAATATGATGATGATAATTTTTGTATTTCATATTTGCAGTCCACAGTGATAACCTGCGGAATGATGCTAATGCATTAGTTGTTTTTTGTTTTTTCTGTCCATAGACTTTTGTAGTCATTCAATATGAAAGCAGCTATTGACAAGATTTTGTCCTTATCGGAGGGAGATGGTATAAAGGAGCTCCAGCATCACCTCACTTCACTGTCTCATGATCAGGTGTGTATTTGAAGCATTTTATAACCAGATCAGAATCTTAGATACATTCAGCTTTATTTGTATATTGCTGTGCTGAAATGAGAAACTGATGAAAGATTCCTCTTAAAGATTATTTATCCCAATAAGCAAGGGCTGGTATATAACTGAAGAATAGATTTTACAATTCCTGATCAGCTTTTTACTAATGGATTGTTGAGCATGTACTTTTTTTTTTTTTTTTTTTATTGTTTTGCTGTTAGTTTCCCATTAAATAAAATTGTGCACTTAATTAGTTAATAGTTTGCATGCATATATTTTAGAAACTTTACACCACTCAACAAGTCAGTGATTTCCGTGAATAACGAAGCTATTCTAACGAAGCTAAAGTAGATTAAGGTCCTCTTTATTTTTTTTAGCATTGTGCAGAAATTGGTGCTTTAAATGTAAGTTGTTTTTCTGCAGTTGACTTCACTGATCACTAATGCTGCCCTGAAAGGAAAGGATACAGCAGCCTTGATCAAAGCTATATTCAAAGGTAATTTGTGTAATACCCACTGTACCATTTATTGTTTTTCCTAAAAATGAATCCGTGCTTTTCTGTGTGTCTCATTATAGGCTCACCAGTGAGTAGTTCAGATGGCGCCAGTTGTAGATTGTGTGTGTATAAGCACTGTATTCCTCTCTGTGAATCGGGAGACTTGCAAACAGAGGTAGCTGCAGATATTATCGGGTTGCTAATGTTGGAGGTAAACAACAACAAACTCTACTTAAATTTCAATTTGTTTTTTTTAAAATAATAATAATAATTATTTTATTATTTTTTAAAGAATTTACTGAATACCATAAATCAGTATTATTGTGTATATGAAATAAATAATAAAATATGGTATTACTGAATACCATTAAACAGTACATAGAACCTCAGGTATATGTTTGGAGGAAGCATTTGTTTTTCTTTTCCATTCTGTTATAGACACATGCATTACCAGGCCCTGCATTGGCAGCATTAGCATCTTTATATGTGGATGCAATAAAAGGGGGAGAAATGGGTAGTGGTAAATCACTGGAGCTCTTCCCTACCATCCTTACTGCCCTGGCAGCGACAGAGACTTTAGCTTTTGGGAAAGGTAACTGTTTTCTCTGTTTTTTACATTTACTGTTAACATTTAGTTATATTACTCACTGCTGTACTCTGTTTTGTTCTTTTTGTATTTAGGAGAGTTAAGTGGAGAGGCATACAAAAAGCAGCTGATCAATACCCTTTGTTCAAGCAGGTACTAATGTTTTTTTTTTTAATGTATAATGGACAAATCCCAATAAATTAAGTTGTATTCATTCACTTCGGCCAAGACTGTAGCTTCATGGGTAGGTTTAGTGCCCCCACCAACATCTAATGTGAATAAAATAATACAGATTTCACAACAACATGTTGGGATGTGTTTTGTTTACAGATGGGACCCACAGTGTGTGATCCACCTTACCACTATGTTCAGGTTAGAAAGAGCTCCAGTGTATTTACCCATGTATTAGCTCATAATGTCATACTAGTTTATGTTAATTACCTTAATGTTTATAAAATTTTCATAGTTTCTCTCACTCTTTACATTTAACTTTGTGCTATATCTCATTTAATATGCTTTTACCTCTTTACCTGAACATTTCCTTGGAGGTTTCTCTGCTTTTCTTTTGTCAGGGATGTGCCCTTATCTCCAGAGGAGCTGCAGTTTCTGATTGAGAAGGTTCTGAGGATGTTCCTTAAGTTGGATTTGCAAGAGATCCCTCCTCTAATTTACCAGCTGCTGCTTCTGTCTGCTAAGGTCTGTAGCTCTCTCATGCCTCTTATATCACAGTGACACACTTTGTGAACCTGCGTTTTTAAGGAAAAGGGATATCTTCAGAACCAGGTAAAAATAAACCTGTTTTGAAAGCACTTGGTATTTAGCAGAGACAAACCGAACCTTTAGCCTGAACGGTTGCTATTTTAAAAGTAATGTAAGTGAACCTGAATTCTTTAGATAAATTAAATCGGGGATCACTGTTAGTGGTTTATTCCAAATTATTAGGAAATGTTGGTGTCATTTATCTTATAAAATAATTATGATGACTTGACCAGTTGGTGTAGTGACTCATCTGACTTCATGGTGTGAAGCTGCCTGGACATTGTGGCACAAAACCCCTCTTTTAATGCAGATTGGGTAATTGTACAGTTGTACAAATGTACCAATTGTACAAATTTACACAGAGAGTAATATTGTCTGCATACGTTTTCATTGCACTTGTATCCTGTCACATGATCTCACTGTTGTGGCATTTATAATGAAACATTTGATGCAGAGCCAGAGCGCATCATCACTAATGTTTCCTGAGATTATTTCTGTTATTTACCACAGTAGTGTTTCTGGTCTTTTGAACATCAGTCTGCCTCACTCAGGCAACCCAGCTGAGTTTGATCAACCCACAGCCTGTGTCCTAGCAGCAGTCTCCTACAATTATGCTCTCTTAAGCTTTCTCTGCTGCCTTTGTGCTAGAGATTTCCTTTTCCTCTTCCCTTTGTGATGCCGAATGTAGCATAAGCCCTACAGAGTGAGGGACTAAGCCTCGCGGACTTGGCCCTTGTTCTTCTCCCTCTTGATCTCAAAGGCTTCCTCCATATGTTTTTCCCATGGCACAGTGAGCTCTTGCATGATATTCTCCTTTATTGCCTCTGACACCGGAAAGATGTCAGGTCTAAATGCGGTCTTGGTTACATGCTAGGGGAATTTGAGTTGCCTGTCTAAGTCCACAATCAGCTGCCAGTCTTGTGTAGTGTTGAGAAGCCCTGCTGTGGCATACACTGCACTGCAGATTTAGTGATTTTTATTCAGACCCCACTGTTAAAGCAGGATAAGTAATTACTGAATTGTTTCCAGAAGCTTTTCGCACGCAGATTTGTTCTGATGTCCAACAGTGTTTTGTAAATGCATTTCTCCATAGAGGTGTATGTGTTTTTCTTAACCAGGGCTGTAAAAAACTCCTGCTGGAAGGAATTATTAATTACTTTCAAGAACAAGACCATTGCCAGAAAGAGGAGCAAAGCAAGGGAGAGTAAGTGAATGTTTATAATTAATTTTTCATGCATGGATTCATAGTTAATTTGAATTGTGATAATGTTATTGTCATTGTTTAAGAGTTCGTCTTCTCTTTCATGGATCCCAGTACTACTACACTGATTCTGAATACTTTAATGATGCTGTGTTACCAGGAGTAATGATGTTGAGGTGCAAACCATCCCACAGGACCAGCTAAGACACGTGGAAGGAACTGCTATTTTGCACGTTGTATTTGCTATACGCCTTGACCATGAGCTTGGCAGGGAATTCCTAAAAAGTCTCAAGGTAAACGTATTGTCCAAGTTTGCATGTGCACTTGCTTCAGTACTGGATCCACAAACCTGGTAAGAATAAAATCCTGATCTCTTTTAGAAACACTAACCCTTCTCTGTTTTATTGTATTCATCTCTGTAGGTGTCTCAGGGGCAGCCCTTGTGTCCTTTCACTATTGCCTTGCTGCTTTCTGTGGCTCGTGTTCAGCGTTATGAAGAGCAAGTATGATGTCTGGCACCTTCAGACATAATAATAGAAATTAACAGGAAACAAAATATTACAAAACACACACTATTAGGAAACATAATACATGTTTTTAATGTTCCTAATTTGGCTCTTTGCTTTGTGCCTGATTTTTGTCCAGGTGTTTGAGTTCTTGAAGGGAGCAATCATCAAGAATTTTAAGGATGAGCAAGCTCAGCAAGGTTCTAAGTTTCTGCAGGATCTGCTACCCTCCTGCCACAGTATCTCACACATGATTATGGACACTGTCAGAAACAGGTCAGCCTGAGTTTTTGGTGTCATTATAAACTAAGTTTTAAATCATTTAGTAGTTCTTGAGGCTTTTTGTTCCCTAATGTTTAAGGATTTCTGGTATTAAATCTGACGCCGGTGATGTTTAACCTTAGACTCAAGTTTACTCTCGGTATATTTGTAGATTTATTTATTTATTTATTTATTTTTAAAGAAGAAAAATACACTGATTTTAATGTATTTTTGTTTGACTCTCCTGTCTACAGCATATTTGGCTGGGATCATGTCACACAGAGCCTTGTGCAATTAGGCTTCATACTTATGGACTCATTTGGACCGAAGGCAGGACCTTTTGGAAAGACCACTGAAATTCCTGCTACATCTAAAACACCTTCCCAACTTGCATGTAAACTTGGTGGGACAGTTCTTCTAGAGAGCTTCAAGGTCAGATTTATTTTGTTTTGTTAACAAGTTGGGTATTATGTTATAAACATGTATGTTAACAGCCAATGCTTTCCCTTTAGATGCATGAGGCTGTCAGAGGAGAGATCCTGGAGCAGGTCCTGAATCGATTGGTCACTAAGACAGCTTCACCGGTTACCCATTTTATTGGTACTGAGTTAATGGCCAGGTATTAGTAATGTACAGTGTGTACAATGCTTTTTAATTTCTAATCATACCGTCTATTTATCTTCTGTTCTAGATTTGCTTTCCAACATTGTGACGTCGGCTCCCATGATCCTCCTGGAATCCTCTTCAAAAGTGATGGAGACATTTGATCAGTTATCTTTCCTGCCTCTTAACACAGTACAGGGGCTACTCAAAGCAGTTCAGGTAAACTGTTGTATATCAGCTATTGAAACTTTTAAGTTTGTCATAGCCTTAATTTGTAAATTTAACAAGGCCTATGATGTTTCTTTCCAGCCACTGCTCAAAGTCAGTATGAGCTTAAAGGATGCCCTGATTTTGGTGCTGAGGAAAGCCATGTTCTCCAGGTATACATTAACATTTTGAAATTTGATTTAAACTAATTAGAAGCTATGGGTATCGTGTCTATACCTTTATGTGTGCAAATAAAAGAAAAATAATATTGTTGAACCTTGTCATGTTCAGAAGGCTTTTTTTCTATCCTAGTTATCATACTACAGAAATACTTTGTACCAACTCCAGAATAATGACTCACCTGCTAATTTCATTACTGAATGTGGACGATTGTTAAAATTGTTTGTTATGCATTTAATACCTAAATTTGTAGCCAGTTAGATGGACGGAAGTCTGCTGTCGCTGGCTTTCTGTTGTTGCTGAAGAACTTCCGGGTCTTGGGGAGTCTGGCCTCCAGTCAGTCCAGCCAGGCACTGACCTCCAGCCAGGTAACCAACGTACCAATTTTTATACACTGGATTTTATGCAATGTGCAAAGTGCAAGTGCTTCTCTAGCTGTCATTGTTAGACAGCATGTCCAGTATCCTATTATGCTAATTAGAATTTTATTAGGTGTTTGGATCATTACAATGATCTGAATAATGTATTGTGTTCCTCAGGTTCAGGCAGATGTACACTCGCGCTATAATGCTGCTGCTAATGAGGCTTTCTGTCTGGAGATCCTGAGCAGTCTCCGCCGCTGTCTTAGCCAGCAGGCAGATGTGCGTCTCATGCTATATGAGGTCAGATTCATCTCCTTTCCCCATCTGCTGTCACTGAATGGTTTGAAAAGTGGTGAAAACTTATTTTATGTAGTTTTATTTATACATACACACCCATCCGCTAGAACATTTAATACCACCTGTGTAATATAGAGCTTTAGGCACAGACTACAAGCGGAGCTCCCATATGATTTCCCTTTCTTGACAAGTTTTTCGTGGGTACTCACCCGTCCACATACATGTATCCTACGTATATCAGGATTAATTCATCTTAATAACTTGTTTACAGAAGGGAATAAAAATGAAGTAACCAAACCCAAACTCCAAATCTTTGTCTCAACATTGCATGAGAACATTTCAGTATCACAAGAATATAATTACAGTAGATGTTTATTTGTGAATTGTTTACTCTGTAAAATGTATGAGTTGCTGACAGAATCAGTGACAATTAGCTACAAAATGTCTAAGAAATCATTTATCCTAGTAAGAGTGCGAGCGAGTATCCACAGGATGAAAGAACCCCAATGCGAGCTCCTCTATCACCACAGGGTAGCGAGATGCCAGTCCACTGAATAAATTCATTTCCGTAAGCATGTAATACGCACCAAAAACATCATGTGATTCCTCAATGTGATTGGGTTAAAAGCCTTTCTATTCAAATGAGTAATGCATTGCGTGGCAGTGATCGTTTTGTTTTGCTAGCTAAAAACAAAGATACCCCCTGCATATGGCACATAGTTAGTAACAACTGTTTACGTTGTTAAAAAGTGTATTTTATTTTATTAAAAACGTGTATTTTATTTTTTGGCTTGAAACAAGTAACAGTTTGGAAGGGAGATAGAGTAGAAGAAGGCACCTAACCCCTAATTGCTCTCTGGGAGCCACAGCATTCCTGTGCGAGTGCGAGTGTGTGTGTGTGTGTGTGTGTGTGTGTGTGTGTGTGTGTGCTTGCTCACTTTGGATGGGTTAAAATGAAGAGCCAAAATTTTCCTTGTGCGATTAATACAATATATAAAAATCAAATAAAAATGTATGTATTTGTTTGTTGGTTTGTTTATTTAGGGTTTCTATGATGTTCTCCGACGCAACTCTCAGTTGGCAGGGTCCATCATGCAGACACTTCTGTCACAGGTGGGTGGTTTTACATGTACAATATATGTTAGAACAAATCTGTGCCTCTTTTGCAAGTTAGCTGTGCACAAACATCCTGTATTGTTGATTGACTGGAATAGTGTTGTGTGTCTCGCTTCAAACCACTTCTTTTTTTTCCCCCTATGTGTATGTTCTCTAGCTGAGGAGATACTATGAGCCTGAGCAGGACCTCTTGCCCCCTGTGAAGTTGGAGTCGTGCATAAGTGCACAGGGAGACCAGGTGTTCCTCCAGGAGCCTCTGGTACTGTGATCGAAAAAAGCAGCATATTTTTTTTTCTAAATATACATGTAAACCATGAATTAGTCTATAAGCCAAAGCAGAGAACTCCAGACCAAAGAGAGGCGATAATGTGCTAGTGCAGTCTGTAATCGCGGTTAAAAAAATAATAATAATTTTTTATATATATATATTTGCCCTTCTCCAGTTTTAATGGTTATATTTTCTGTTTTGTTCCTGGAGGGAAGTGGAGGTTAAATTCTCTTTATGTTAGTTTATAATGCAGTTTAGCCTTTTTTCTTTTTTGCCTTTTTCTTTTTTCTTTAGGCTCACTTGCTCTCCTGTACAATCCACTGCCTGTTATGGTATCAAAGTGTGCGAGATCCTGCTGGAGGTGAGAGCGACGATGAAGAGGAAGATGAAGAAGGATTCCAGGATGAACTTTATGCAGTTCTAGAAAGTGTTACTAGGCGAATGATCAAGTGTGAGCTGGAAGACTTTGAGCTGGTATGTGATGGTGCTAGTTGGAAAAGCATAAATTGTGGCAGTTTTGGTTTAGGCAGCTGGGCGCTGCTTTAGGAAGATGTTGCTGTGTTCCTTACAGTCTATATAAACTATGAAATGTGTCTGTTTAGCCCCCAAAAAAACTTATCTGTCTGTCATAGGATAAGTCTGCAGAGTTCTCCACCACATCCAGTGTTGGAGTGAAGAACAGTATCTATGCCGTGCTGGTGATTGGAGTGTATGAGGTTCTCATAGAATACAACTTCATCATAGGAAACTACAGGTAATCTGACGGAAGCATATGTGTAGAAGTTTGATGGTTTTTTTGTTTTTTTAGGATTGCTCAGCCCTGTTTGTTTATGGTTTGGGGCTCCGTTCTACCCACAGAGCCTAAATGAGTCAAAACCTTCTGAGAGTAAATAGGGAGCTATCTGGAAAAAATTATTAGTACATTTAGTGTACTTTGGTTATGTGTATAGCAACTAGCAGTTTTACTATAGAATAATCTGCTTAGCAAATGTTATCGTTTCATGTATCTTACAAAGAACACCAATTATTTGTACTTGGCTGTAATTTTTTAATGCAGTTTGATGTTTGCTTTTAGCTAGGGTGGGATTAAATAAGATTATTCTTCTTCCCACTCCTCTTGCATATGTTACAGTTGACAATTTCATTTGTTTCATCCATTTGCTTCATATTTTTCAGTGTTTTATTATTATTATTATTATTAGTAGTAGTAGTAGTAGTAGTAGTATTACTATCATTACTTTCATTATTGTTGCTGTTGTTATTATTATTGTTGTTGTTTTTTATTATTGTTTTCTTTTCTTTTCTTTAGTCATTTTATTTCATTATCTAAGTGATTTATTTTGTCATTGTTTGTATTACCTATAAGTTCTTTTTCCTGACTATTCGAAATTAACGTTCATTCATGGCTAAGCTCCATTTTGCAGTTAAGACTAATGAAATTTTTTTTGATGCCTTCAGCACAAAATGTTTTAAGGACTGTGTGCCTGTCTGTGTGTGTTTTGAACAGTAAAAGCCGTTTTGAGGATGTCCTGGAGCTTTTTAATCGTTACTACAAACTGGCAGAGATCCTGAGGGAGAAGTCAGGAAAGGGCCGAACGCCCTCTAGTAAAACTCCCCGCAGTCTGCTCTCTGTGGGATTTGTATCCACTTTACTGACTGCCCTCTTCAGGTATGTAGCAGTCAGCATGTGTTTAAATCAGTATGGTTTTGAACTTCATGGATTTTAAGAGGACAAATATAAAATAAGACACAGCCCTGTGGATCACATGGTAATCAAAGCATAATTTCCCCCTAATTTCTAAGCCTTCATCATGGATTTTGGTGGCTCGAACTCTGAACAGATAAACATTGTTTTTGTGTTTGCCTGTGCAGGGACAGTGTTCAGAGTCATGAAGAGAGCTTATCAGTTCTGCGCTCCAGTGGAGAGTTCCTTCGTTACAGTGTGAGCGTTGCTCTGCAGAAGGTTCAGCAGCTGGAGGAGACCGGCCACACAGATGGACCTGATGGCCAGAATTCTGACAAGATCTTCCGTCATCTCTGTGACATCACAAGGTCTATTTCAAGTACTGACTTAGAGCTCTCATAGAGTACAACTTGCCAGCAATCCTTCATATAGTCTAAAATGTCAGTAATCATCCCATTTCACAATGTTATATAATTATTTTTTTAAAATTCCTGGATTCAGAATTTGACCCAGATCATCCCCCAAATCTAATGGAGTCTTTCTTATTTAAATCTCTACCTCTGGTAGAAATTCTGTGAAAATATGCACATAACTTTTTGTGTAATCCAAGGTTAAGCATAACCTCCTTGGTGAAGCTAATTATAGACTAGAGTTTTGAATCACCAAGGTTGGCCTGTGTTTTGAGATTGATAGTTGCAAGGTCATAAGAGGTGCCACCACTTACTTATTAACTATTGTCAAGTACCCATATTAGTATACTTTCTACAGCCAACTTGTATAAGTTATTTTATTAGTAAGGCGTAAGAACTTTTTTAATGTTAACATTTATATTTCAACCTCTTTTAGTGTACTGATGTGGCGATACACCAACATTCCATCATCTGTGGAGGATGCTGGGAAGAAGGAGAAGAGTAACAGTGTGTCTTTACTGTGTCTGGAAGGGTTGTTGCGTATCTTTAGCACCATACAACAGCAATACCCCACCAGAGTGTCCAACTTCCTCTGTTCTCTTGGTATGTGACTGAATACAATGAGGGAATGTATACTACTTATACTATATACTTATATATACTACTTAGAATATATACTACTTAGCATGAGGTAAGTACAAGGAAATTCCAGACCAAGGTTTTGATGTATTGACAGAGTGATAGTCAAGTCAATGCATTAAGGCCAAGGTCTGGATTTTTCAGTGCTGACAGAATTAACAATGTTAGTAAGTATTTATTATTTTGCATATATTTTGTAATGCCCACAAAAGGCAAAATCTGAAAAAAGGAACCAGAAGTTGATGCCCATGTCTGGTAGCTGAAATCTCCACAGAAGAGATGCGGCTCTTTATATCTGGTAGCCAAAGGTTCCACTGGAGACATGCAGTTCTCCATGCTGGCTTTAAAATGGTATGGATGGGAGAGCTCTCGCTAAACTTGCAAAAAAAAATAAAAAATCCCCAAAACCGCAAAGTTGCAGTAAAAGGCTACCAGCGGCCACCGTGTCCAAGATCTCGAGCCTGTAAGTCCAGAATGTCCATGTTCTTTTTGTTAATTGTGCCTAGGAATCGGTGGAAGGATTCATGTCACTGGAGGTATTAGTTTACTGTGTTTTCCTCTTTTGTTCTAGGATACAGTTTCATAACTCTTCCTGGCTGTTTTCATTATTTGAAGCACCAACAGAGTCACTTTATCTTTCTTCAGACTCTTCAGGATAGTAGAATTTACTCTCTGAAAGTTTATCATTACTTATGTTTGAAGGCTACCAGCATTGAATCTAATATGATCCTTTTTTTCTGAATAAGGAGCAAAAAAATGTTACTGAAACTTATTTGAAGTTCGGGATTTGGTCCAATACTAACAGGCCCAGAAAAAAGTCACTAACAAATCCGTACTTGGGGACAGCCCACTCAACAGCCAATCAGATTGCACGTACTGTGGTTGCCATATAATAAATTCTAAATACATACATTTATCACAGATATTTCTTAGATCTATTATTCCAATGCATGTAATCATTTCAAAATTAATTAAAAAGTGATTTTGGAGTGAGGAAGTCAAGGTTCTGACCTGAATCCCATTGAACTGTAACAGGAACTTCAAAGGGCAGTCCAATATTTTATTGTTTTAATACTTTGGAACAATATTCTCTGAACAGACAAAAAAAATGGAATTTGGTAATAATGCGAGACTGGTTCTTCAGCGCCTGCGGTCTGTCAGGACCATACCAACATGTGCTCTGAACAACCGGATACCTTCTTCCCTGAGCCTTCTGCGCACTGTACGAGCACTGATGTGGTTGTGGCGAATACCAGGAACCTCAGCCGCCGTCAGTGTTGACGGACGGAAACGGTCCCTCAGATGCATCACCCGGATACGACGGTCTTGTGCACGTGTAGTGACACGTGGCTGGCCAGG
>JBCNYH010000007.1:17414940-17425101 GCA_039654325.1 Tandanus tandanus | reverse complement strand
TAACCCAGTTAGTTGCACTGGGGGGACAGCAGTGACAACCCGCTGATAGTGGGGCTTGAACCCCCGACCTTGGGATCGGTAATCCAGCCCCCTACCACCGGGTTAATGATGATTAATCAGGTTATTTTTACAATAATGATGTATAGACAGTATACACAGATGTTTATAATCAATATTTCTTGATAGATGTAAGTAATTTGCAACATCGTATTAACACTTAAAATTACCCTTAATTCAAAGGGTGTTAACATTTCCAATAGATTGCATACAGAAAGATGTTGGTTGAGATTCTGTGTATTCTGGAGAAACCACTTTTGGTGAATAATTGTTAATTATTGGTTGGTCTATATACCTAGTCCAGGTGTGGAATTGCATCTCATGCAGGTTCTTACCGTTTGCCACACATTGCTGTCTGTCAGCATAAGGCCTTCTGAAGGCAGACTGTCCAGACATTGCGGATGTTTCTTCCCTTTGTGTTCACAATATTCTTTGTAGCTGTTCTCAATTGCCCTAGATATGACAAACAAACAAAAAAAGGTAAATGTATATAAAGCAAATTTCAGTTATTGTGTCAGCTGAAATGTCCAATTTATATTTTTGGGCAACAAAACATGATCAAACAAATTTATAAAAAATAAATTAAAAAAACCTTATATGTCAATAAGCTCTTACTGATTCAGCTGCAAAAATGCTAAGGAAAAAGCTAAGTGAAGATTGTACCAGTAGGGACATATAGGTCCTTCAGTGTCTTCTGCAGTCTCCAAGTTGTCTCTGCGTCCTGGGACAAGGTAGCCCCAGCCATGTTTCTCTGAGTAGTGCAAAGGAAACCCATCCCACGTCAGACCCATCAGTTTGGGGGTCACTCTCATCTGCAGGCTGATCAGAGCGGCTCCAGGAGACCAGTCTTCCTCCCCTGACATCTTCATACACAGCTTCCGGTACCAGCTAACCCACAGAAATGTCAAGAGAAGGGTGGAAAATGGATGGGGCAAGTCTGATAAATTTGTATTGTGCATATACTCACCCTGGGTGTGCAGGCATGTGCTGTCTCCTCTTAGGCAAACAGTTCACCGTACCCTTTAGCCGCTCCACAAGTTCTCTGCTGGGGTTGTTCGTCCCTTCTTCTTCCTCTGGAGGTCCTGGATCTGAAGATACTCATAACATCAGGTGATAATACTATTTTATAAGATTAAATATTATAATAATATTATAATAATATTATTATTGTGATTCAATATACATATCCACACAAAATCACAGTAACATTACTTAGGAATAAAAGTAATATAGTTTATATAATTATATAATTTATAGTTTAAACATCTTACCCTCATCCCAGTCATTCTTCAGGTTGCCAGATGCAGGTGCCGCTGCTGCTTTTTCAGCTTCCTGCTTTGCCTTCTTTTTCTTGCTTGCAGTCATTTTCTTCTGCTTAAACTCCTGAACATCCCATTCTAAGTCCCAAAGCCAAGGGTCCTCCTTGTACCTTACATTATAAGTAATTCATGACGGTTTGATGACATTTAACGACACTTCCAGTCTGGTCCATAAGTGTAATTTTCTGACTTTTGCCTCTCTAAACCACCAGTGGATTTGAAATGAAGCAATTATGATATGCGTGAAGTTAATTTTAACTTCAATTCAAAGGGTTTAACAAAAATACTGCTTTAAACATTAAAGAATTACAGCCAGTTTTTACATAATTCCTACTTTTTCACAGACTTAAAAATAATTGGACAATTAACTGATAAGCAGCAATATTTTCTCCAATTTTCATGAAAAATTAATTAACCAAAATGGCTTGAGTGAATTCCAGGTGCTGAATTTGCATTTGGCAGCTGCTTACTGAAACCTTCAGTATGTAATCAAAAGTAGTGTTAATGAAGGATATTATCACCTGTCAGAGATATATAGTAGTGTGCAGTGAAGATTATACATCACCACTTTTGTCTAAAAGAGCTCCTAATAAAAAGAAGTAAAAAATGACTTCTCTATAATTTTTTGGTGAAAATGTATTGAACAATGCTATTGTAGGCAATGAGAACCAAAAAAATCATCCCGACAAGTATATTGAGGTAAAAGTATGGCTAATAAACAAAAACATTGAAAATACCAATTTTTCAGAAAAATTGAAAGGTGTCGCAAATTTTATTTTTTTGACTTTTGCACAGCATGAATGAACTAAATTATTAAATATGTGAACACTATGCCTGAAAGGTTAAATGCTGTAATCAAAGTAAAGGGTGGCCACACTAAATATTGACTTTTTTTTCTTAAAAAAGAGACTATTATTTATGTCATTACTGTGTATTGTTGTTTGTTTACTTATTCTCATCAATATTATCCAATATTACATGAAATAAATACTTGAATAGTACTTGGTTTCTGATTTATCTTCATTTTGTCAAGTGTATAATAATCACTGCACACTACTGTATTTTTTAATTTCTTCACTCGCTAAACCATTCCATATGGTTTGAAGTTCATTTATGCTATGCAAAAGTCAAAAAAATAAAATTTGCAACACCCTTTAATTTTTCTTAAAAATTGGTATTTTCAGTGGTTTTGTTTATTAGCCATACTTTTGCCTCGGAATGATTTTTTTTTTGGTTCTCATTGCCAATAATAGCATTGTTCAATTCATTTTCACCAAAAAATTACAGAGAAGTGAAAATGGCTAATTCCTAAAAGTTAAATGCAATATTTTCATTAAACCCTTTGAATTACAGCTGAAAGTCTACACTTTAACACATGCATATCCTGACTGCTTTATTCCAATCCACTGTGCTGTTGTACTGAGACAAAATTACTAAAACTGTTTCACTGTCCAAACACTTATGGTCCTGACTGCATATATGTAAAATTAACTCTTTTATAAACTGTTCATGACTGTTAGTGAATACCGGTCATCCTGCAGTAACTGACAGGCATCATCAGCAAGAATCATCAGAGATTTTTTCATCTCTCTTTGAAGCTCCTCGTATGTGTCCTGGGCATCCTCCAAATACCTTTCCCAGCTTTGATTGACAGGCAAGTAGCAAACACCCATCTCCAGCATCCCGGCAAAAGTCACTGGATGAGGACACCTAGAGTAATACATAAACAACAGGATGATTAACAGGTTAAATTGTGACAGTTGATTCATGTTGAAAGATACATGCAAAGTACACCGAGAATTTCAAACCTTTCAATGAAGAGAGACAGTTGTTGGGTAAACACCTCATGGGTAGCCAGTACATCCATAGCACAATACTGCATCAGGTCCTTTGGGCATGAATCAATAAAACAGCACAAAACATTTATGAATATATTTATGAAACTTTTATATTCATGAAAATATTTTATGAGCATTACAGTCTATGCCTGTGAATGGTGTGGATCATAAATGTAGCTTATGTCTGGTAAATCTAATTGTTTGCAAATGCATGTGTATAATGTTGGCTGTATATAAAATATGACTGCCTGTTCTTTTACCTGGAAATTGCTCCTAATCTCATTCATGCTGCCCTTCACAAAAATATTCCTGGTCTCTTTTTCCAGAGGATCCCCTCCTATATAGAGAGCGTGGACATCAGCTAGGTTATTTATACTACTTTTTTTGACCCAGTCCCAAGAACCGATCTAGAAAACAGCAAAGAAAAACACATAATACATAATGCATCTAAAGTATGCAACAAGTCTTAATTCCTTCATATAGCTATGGGGAAAAAAGACACCACTTTTAATGGGAATCTCCTTTAAAAGTGGTCTTTTCATTTTTGCCATAACTGTACAGTACAGCAACATGATTGCCTCATCACTGTGATTTAGTTTAGTTTTTTGTTGTTTTTTTATCTCCTGTGAGATATTAAAAAAAAATAAAAATACATGTAATTATGTAAATATTTAGCATTTTTATAGAATTTAGCATCTGCTCAATGAAGTACTGATGAGTTTCCTTTTGATGAATAGATTTTAAAAATGTGAATGAATATAAATGATCAAAGATGTTTACAATAATGTATTATATATTATATTCTCTAGATGTCTTTATAAAAAAATTACAAATCTTAATTATATAAATGAAAATTATGATAATTTCAGCAAATACTACGCAGCCCCTGTATATAGTTATAGGGCTGGTACAAGCAAACCTAAATCTGTATGAACTGTTTTCAAGTCCACAGACCGCTGGGCCCTCAGGGCGGCGTCCAAGCTTCTTCATGTGCTTCTTGACTTCATGTAGTCCTTGTCTCTTGCCATACCTGCTGGCCATCCAGAGGGATCGCTGAAAACCTGTCAATCCTGAGATAGCCATGTGGAGGCTCATTGTATCCAGGAAACGCATCTTGGAGCCCTGATCATGAGCAACATTATCAACTTTACTATCAATAAATCCATATTTAGAAATCCATAAACTCTACATAGATTATAGCTGCAATTCATATGAACTGATGAAGCTTGTGGTGAAATGTGGATAATTATTTGGTATATTATACCAAAAGGAAATTTGCACCTTTAAGAGGTACTGCTCTTTAATATGCCCTCGGTCAAAGCTGACATTGTGTCCCACGATGAGTCTCTCCTGCCAGTGTCCACCTGGAGGCCTGCTGGAGTTGGCTGCCGTCTCCAGGGGAATGAGATCTGCTAGCATCAGCTGACTGGACCAGCTGTATCTCTCCTCAATCAGCCTTTTACTGCACCATGAGTACCTTCATTATCATTTAAACATTATCAGTCAAATATGCAGTAGTATGGTGAATACCTACAAATAATCAATAAAGTTTTATATGAGTTTCTTTTTTCAGTTTAGGTTTTCAGGTTAAAACAAGGATATCCAATCTTATCCACAAAGGGGCGACATGACTACAGGTTCTCATTTCCCCCCCGAATTAAGAGTCTACCACTCACCAAGCATTTGGTGAAACAGCCACAGCCAGTGTGGGACAGTGGCCCTCAGCCATGCAGACTTCTACATCAAACACCAGAGCATTGTCTTCCGGAAAGTCCACCTTCGTATATTCTCCATCCGGCGAGTATTTCACCCAGCCCACTTCCCAAGCCCACTGTGGGGGCATGTCAGGAAGCTGTGCTCTCTGAAGCTGCCACGCCGCCTCCAAATAAGGCATGCTCTGCTTTTGTGCAAGTTTACAAAAGTGCTCATCAATGTTCTCACCATACATATCTGGTAACTTCAGTTCCACATCGGTCAACAGTGACGCCTCCTTTCCCCAGAGGTTATGCTTCTCCAGATGTCTGATACTTCGCTCTATTATCTCGCTTGAGTACTCTATGTTTGAGAAGCGATAGATCTGTTCGTGCAGGTTCCTGGAGAGCATCTGGATGTTGAGGGGGTTCATACGGGTCTGTGTGGACTGCTCTTGCACTTTGGGTTCACCTGCAGCTGAGCACCTTCGCCTCCGCAGAGCGGTTGACGGGCATCGCTGCCACCTCCTCCGAGGAAACACCAGACGGAGCATCTCACCTCAGTATGGCTTAGAACCACTCACATCCTAGATAAGTCAAATAACAGAACCAAATATACAAATGTAAACATATAAACATCACAATTACTTATTAATCAGAAGACCTGTCAAGCCTGTGACCTTATTTTTAAAGCAGGGGAACCAGTAAGCAAACAGTACCAAAGTGAAAATCCACTGGATCATACCGACCAGAACCATCAACACTTCAGAGTGAAATGTCACGTGCTCACACGGCTAACTTCAGCGTGTAGCGAGTTTTACACGTGCAACCACGATTTAACACCCACACGGGGATAAATAACTACATTTATTACTCGAAACGTCCACGGGTTTCTCACCACACTAACCCCAGCGTGTTCAGGTCGTAGTTTAACTTTAGCTGTAGGATCATGCACATCACAACAGTAAGCAAGCAGCCATTTTGCTTGACGTGAAAATGACTCTGTTTACTACACAGCGACACTGCAAGGCTAAGAGTGGAAGGTATTTTGGGAACTTTTAATAGATTATCCTAATATTTAGAAGGGTTACCCTATCTTTAGAGGTTAAAACTCTGATATAAGCACAAATAAGTCTTATTTTGTTTGCGAACTATTAGCTAACTTATGATACATGTTAAAACGTCCCGGTTACAATGGCGTGGGGTTTATAAAAGAGACACTTTCCGAATGTTCGCTGTGGGCCTCGTGGCCTAATGGATAAGGCGTCTGACTTCGGATCAGAAGATTGCAGGTTCGAGTCCTGCCGGGGTCGCTTTTTTTTTTTTTTAAACGTTGGTCTAGTTTATATGGTATGTATTTGTAGTTAGACTAATTAGTCTTTTTTAAGAGGTCGAAAAATGTCTAAAAAAAAGGTCTATTTCGTGATAATGCACCATCACAAGCGCTTATATTTTGTTGTACCTTAATGACAATTACACTCACTGACAATTTTGTACTATACTATAAATTTAATTATTTTTTAAATAATAATTTAAAATAATATTATTCTCATTTTTTAAATTTTTTTGTACATATTTTGTATACATTTTGTATAAACTTAACTTTAATGTTTTCCGTACAGTGAGTGAATTTCATCCGGAATTAAATTCCTTGTTTGTGTACAAAAACTTGATTCAGAGCATGTTCTGAATAAGAACACACACACACACACACACACACACACACACACACACACACACACACACACACACACACACACACACACACATATCTATAAATGTAAAGATGATTGTGTGTTGGCTTTGTTTAAATGGAAGGGTGCAGATCTCACCACCAGGTGTCAGGGTCGTCCTACACATGGCAGCATTTCCTCTGCCAGAACTCAGTGTGGAAAGGCTGCAGTAAACATTTCAGTGCTGTCGACATTCAACCAAAAGCTCAAGGTTTAAACATGATCATTTTGTTTTGCCTCTCACAAATCACAGTTTATGACAGATCACAGTGTTTCGTTCTGTGATAATAGTATTTAGACTTTTTTTCTTTGATAAAACTAATATCTAATACATTTTGTTAGTATTTATGAAATGTCTGGAGTCATTACACCATGTGTTCTGTCAGATATAATACACCAGACTAGTGATCGAGCCGAAGTTCCCTGTTTTGAGTCTTTTAATAATATAGTTACAGGAAGCATTCGCAATTAAAAGGTACCAGAACATATGCTTTAGTCTGAACAATACATGAAATAATTAGACCTTTACATAAACAGCATTAGGTAATATACAATAAACATGAAATCAGCAATCAAAGTTTTATTAAAAGGTTTTAACTATATTTAATGTCACCATGAACTAAATCATAAAAAGATAAATACCTTAAATACAGTCAAAACCTTTACATAAACAGCATTAGGTAATATACAATAAACACGAAATCAGCAATCAAAGGTTTTAAAATGATGTTTATACCACTTTGGAAACTGATTATTGTCCTCAGGCAGATTTTCAGACAAGTTTGTGGGGAGAGGAAGATCTCAATGTCCCATACGATGATTTTTTTATGGACCCATATCATGTTGATATAATCTGGAGAAAAACAGTGATGACACTAGGACCTCATAAGATTATGGTATCACTCTGGCTTCAGGCAAAGTTTTTTTTTTTTCTGCTAGTCATTAAAAAAAAGAAAGAATATGTATATGTATGTATATATATATATTTTCTTTTTTTTTTTCTTTTTTTTCTCTCTCTCTCAGTAACAGGGGAAACTGGAGCCAATCCCAGCTGACATCACATGAGAAGATGGGTACACCCTGAACAGGATGCCAGTTCATTGCTTGGCTAACACAGACCAAACTAACAACTCTTTGCACTTGCATTTACACCTAAGGGCAATTTAGAGTGACCAGTTGATCTAATGTGTAGGTATATAATGTATATAATGCCTTTGGAAAAACTGGAGAACCCAGTTGAAGCTCACACAGGCATGGTGAGAACATGCAAACTCCACACAAAAAGGCTCTCGTTGACAGTACTACCCCACTGTGCTACCCTATACTATACTCAGTATATCATCATATACACTCGTAAAATTGTATTTAACTTTACCTTTCCTTGGGTGGTACTTATGCCAGTAAATATGCATATATTGTATATTTTAAAATGACTTTAGGTCCATAATGAACCATAGATTAAATCTTAAAGCATGCACTGCAGTTGCATTTCAAGGTAAAAGATGCATAGATAAAAGTGTTTATGGTTCCACCCAACCAACAAGATTTAATAGTATTTTTTCTGAATGTATGCATGTTAAGTATATGAAATTTCATACGGGTAAATAAGTACTGCTTTGCTGAATTAATTGCTCAATAAATGACATGGTGGCGTAGTGGTTAGCAGATCTGCCTTATTCAAGCCCTGTGCCTGTTGAGAGTGTTTCTGTGTGGAGTTTGCTTGGGTGGGTTTCCTCTGGGAGCTCGGGTTTCCTCCCACAGTCCTAAAACATGCATGTTAGGATAATTGGATATTCTGCTTGCCTTTAGGTGTGAATGTGAATTGTTTTATGCCTGTGTTGGCCCTGCAATGGTCTGGAAAGCTGTTAGGGTGTACTCTCCCCTTGCCCAGAGTCAGTTGCAATAGGCTTCAGTTTCCCTGCATCCTAAATAAGGGATAAAACCATTCAGAAAATGAGATTAGATCAATTTCTAAACGTTCAGCTTTTATTTCTTATCACATTAACCGAATAGAGAGGTACTGCTAACAAATTTCCTGCTCAATTGTATTTTTTTAAATCAGATGTAAGATACATAGACTAGGCCATAGCTTTCCCATTAAATGGGCCCTTTAGACCAGGCCACCTTTTCTGGCTGTGTGTGCCTGGGAGGCACTTTAACCACACTGCCAGTGTGTGCACTCGCAGCCGAGGACACGTTTATTCCTTAAATCACCATGCTTAGGATCTTAGGCACGTCTAGAGTGCGTGAAAAGGCCGACCAGGCCCTGAGCCATGCTATTCATGCCCTCAGAGAAAGAGAGATGGAGGTCAAGAGGTCAGAGCAGTTCACAAGCCGACACCATTCTTATGCTAACTTATCAAACACACTACATAAGCAGCAGCACAGAGGCAGTCTGGCTAGCAAAAACAAGCAGGTCTTGTTCACTCTCTGCAGTAAGTCTGAGACCTCCGATGAAATAACCAAACAATCTGGTTTAACACACTGTAGTAAATCAAATAAGATTACACTATAGGATCTAAATAAATCAGTGAAATGTCTCTTAGAAAAAAAATCACATGAAATTGACATTAATTTTTTTCAGACATGGACCATTATGTGTTTTTCAATTCACTTGTCACATTTCTATATTTACACACAATTCATTTGTTTTCATGTATTTCAGATGTAGGGCATGTAGTTTAAGGATATAGTTTTCTGATAGACTGGTTGTTGAACAGGCTTTTACTGTCGCATGTGTTTACCTGAAATTATAGTGTAAAATTTTGAAGTTCACTTTTATGTTTTTCATGTGATAATATATTATTTATGTAATCCCATGTTGGGAAAATAACAGGACAACATAAACTGTCTCACGAGATTAATGCATCAAAAATAAAATAGATCTTAAAAAAATAAAGATTAAACCTAAAATTAAAATTGAAGTTTAAATTTTTGTCTACATTAACAGTACACCACCCAAGTCACAGGTATGATAAATGTTCTCTCTAGAACCGAATAGCAGCCTAAGAGTTGGCTATGAAATAATAGACTATTATACATATAATAAAAGTAAAGTGAAATAAAACTAAATTTTAATAATGCTCATAGCCTAAAAGATATTGGAATAATACACACATCTACTGTTTATACCCCACATCTACTGTTCCACATCTACTGTTTATATCCCACATCTCCTGTTTGTACCCCACATCTACTGTTTATACCCCACATCTCCTGTTTATACCCCACATCTCCTGTTTATACCCCACATCTACTGTTTATACCCAACATCTTCTTTTTATACCCCACATCTACTGTTCCACATCTACTGTTTATACCCCACATTTACTGTTTATACCCCACATCTGTTTATCCCCCACCTCCACATTGCATTCTGACACTTTATATCTTATCTTCTTTCATTTATTAAGTTAATTACAGTTAATATGCTTCAAACTCTGTGCTGCTATCTATCTATCTATCTATCTATCTATCTATCTATCTATCTATCTATCTATCTATCTATCTATCTATCTATCTA
>JBCNYH010000007.1:17359589-17385487 GCA_039654325.1 Tandanus tandanus | reverse complement strand
GGGAGGCATTCTAATCAGATGCCCGAGCCACCTCAACTGGCTCCTCTCAACGCGAAGGAGCAGCGGTTCTACTCCGATTATTCTACTCCGATAATTTCGTTGTTGGGTACATGACAATGAAAATTAAAAAGCTATTTTATTTTATGCTATTCTAAAAAAGAAAAACTCAGAAAACACTGGACATTCACCCGTGTGTATGCATTCTTAGGTAAGTCAAACAAACCTTGTAAGGAAATCTCATTTGAATGTTAGGCCTTTTCATATAGAGATATAAAACACCATATAAATTACTAAATTTTGTAACCTAGACATACCCCTCTTTGCCATATACAGATTCAGAAGCAGCAGCAGCTGTAATGGCTCCCACAATTCCTCCTATGGCACCAGGCATTGCATGAAGGTTATGGACACCACATGTGTCCTGGATCTTTAACCTTTTCTCTAAAAATGGCTGAGAAGAGATAAAAAATTTAATCAGTATTTTGACTGCTGAGATATATTTGTAACACAACCATTCTGATTAGTTTTATCTTAAGTTTTTTTTAATGGTATAAGTAGCTCTTACTGAAATGTAAATATAGCCCAGTGTGGAGGCAATACCACAGCAGAATCCTACTATCAGAGAGCCATATGGTGTTAGCATGAACTCAGCAGCCGTTCCCACAGCAACTCCACCAGCCAGGGTGGAGTTCTGAATGTGCACCTGGATACATAGCAAAGTTACCTAGCCAAAACTGGTAAAGTGAAATAAAAAAGTATTTTAAAAAAATCTTTAAAAGGAAAAAAAAAGTGCTGCATTGTATTGACCACTTTGCTATGAAGCCCCTAAATAAGATCAGGTGCTATTAATTACATTCAGAAGAAGCTGTTCACACTTCACAGAGCAAGGCTTTATGGAAGAGTGGCTGTAAATAAAAACATTGCTTACAGTTAAAATTAAAAAGCATGTTTAGAGTTTGCCAAAAGGCACGTGAGAAACTCCCTAAACACATGGAAGAAGGTAAACTGTTCAGATAAGACTCAAATTAAAAACGCTATGTCTGAAACAAACCCAACACCTCTTATCACCCCAAGAAAACTATCCCCACAGTGAAGCATGGTGTTGGCAGTATTGGGCTGTAGGAATGGATAGTTATACATGGTCAAGTTTTCTTTTAAATTACAGGTTATCATGCAACATGAAAAATAGGAAAATGCCAAGGGGGTCAATACTTTTGCAAGCCACTGTATGTTATATCAGTCATACATTTGATTTTAGGACATGAGACTCAGATCATAACTGTTATTTCTATATCAATGCTCAAAAACATTGGCAGTCCCCTCAGAAATTCACAGTCAATTTACACAAATTTTAACTTACAGTTTTAACAAAATTGGCCAGTATTGTATTATACCATGAGTGCCACCAATCAAAGCAGTCATCCAAACATTGAGCCATACATTACTTCCTTGTTTATGCTTTATCTATCCCAACATATTTCACAATCAGCTTAATTTAATGAATGTTTAGCACAGTGATTCCCATAGCAGTAAATACCAAAGACAAAATCCTGGAATTACCATGTCAAGTTTTCCATGCTTCTGAAACAAACTGGAGAATGCAAAGGTAGTAAGGACAGTAGCAGCCAGTGACAGGTATGTGTTAATGGCTGCTCTATGCTGACCATCTCCATGGTCAGAAATGGCAGAATTAAAACTAGGCCAGAACATCCACAGAAATAGAGTTCCTAGGGGAAAAGCATAAAGCATGCAACTTTAATGTGTATACACAAAAATATGTCAATCATTTTCAAGGCAAGCAAATGCATTAGAAGGTAGGGACTGATACTCTGACACCTATTATCTCAAGAGCTATAAAGAGTACTTACCAATCATGGCAAACATATCAGAGTGGTAGACTGAACCATTCAGATGACTGCTATCCTTCAAGTTTGGCCGATAAAGGACCCATGAAATGGCGAGTCCATAATAGCCTCCAAAGGTGTGTATCACCATGGAACCACCAGCATCTCTGGCCTATTGGATAGAGCACCTCTGCTTGTAAGTCACCATAGAGATAAAGATAGTTTAAACTCTTCAAAACACCACAATTTCCCAGGTATGATTTGCTGTTTTTTACATTTTGTGCATACTCTTCATTTGCCAAGCTATAATCAAATAAAAAAAGTTATATAACGATATACTAAATTCTCCTAAATTGATTTATTACGATTATTTTTTATGATTTAATACATCTAACAGGGTCAGCACAGTAGCGTAGTAGTGTGCACATCCGCCTCACAGCAAGAAGATCCTGGGTTCGAGTCCCGGGCTTGGAGTTTGCGTGTTTTCCCCGTGCTTGCATGAGTTTCCTTCGGGTACTCCGGTTTCCTCCCGCAGTCCAAAGACATGCACATTAGGCCAATTGGCTGTCCCAAATAGCCCCCTGGTGTGGATGTGAGTGTGATTGAGTGTGTGTTGCCCTGCAATGGTCTGGCAAGCTGCTCAGGGTGTACCCTGCCTTCACCCAGTGTCAGCTGAGATAGACTCCAGCCTCCCTGAAACCCTTGTAGGAGTAAATGGTTCGGCAAATGAGTGAGTGAGTGAATACATTCAACAGTATACAGTTTTTACACACATGCATTTAATAAATATTTTTGCTCACTTGACTATTTTTACTCATGTCATTTAGACTCACATGAAGGAGGTTAAGTATGATATATTCTTCTACAGCATACAGGGTAATGCCAAACAGGGTCAACACCAGGAGCTGAACTGGACTGACTTTCCCGAGTACTGCTCCATATGCAATCAAACAGCCAGCCACACAAAAGTCTGCATTGATCAGGCTGGACACAGAAAAAAAAAATCAATAGAACATTTAAATGTATATTTTCTACAGTTTAGAAATGCATGTAAAACCAATCTATGTATCTTTAAACTGGGAATATTTTATGTGCATAACTAATTTTAATATACAGTAGACTGCATACTAATCTATAATAAGTGCTTCAGGTTCCTTAATTAATTTTAGCCTTGTAATCAACTGCCACGTAAGAAGCATAATTACACTTATTGTTAGTTATAAAGTTAGACAACTACATTTTTATCAATTTAATAATGCTGGAGTAGTTACTGCACTGTTGTAGAATATTAATGCGATACTATTTAATATTTTATTGTTTAATGAGTACATTAAGAAGCAGCAATGTATAGGCATTTCTGCATAAGACAAACACAAACTATGAAAACTGATTCATCATTAAGTCATTAAATATATCATTGACATATGATTTCTACCTTTCCACGCCAATTTTGATCAGACCATCAGCTGGGTCCAGAGAGTGGAACCAGCCTTGCATTACCAGCGCCCACTGAAGCCCAAAAGCTGCGATGAGAAAATTGAAACCAATGGCACCGAAACTATAGCGCTTCAGAAATGTCATCAGGAATCCAAAGCCCACAAAGATCATAACATGGACATCCTGAAAACCTAAGGGAGCAGAGGGAAGGCAGAAGTCATTAAAAGCCAATACTTTGTTATAATAAACATGTTCCAATGCACCACAATATCAAAAGGAAATCTTCAAATATAGCATGTCTGGAAATTAGTGCGTCAGTTACTGGGAAATGATTGGTAAAATTATTAAAAAGATAAACACCAAAATAGTAAATATCTGTTCTAGTATTAAATTGAAGTCATTTATTTGTGAACAAATCTAAATTTAAAATTTGAATGACTGGATGAACTGTGTGTCAGGTTAATAAGAATACAAGTCAACAGTTATGCTTTACAGTCATTGTATCAAGAGAGTGGTTTGGTTATAAATGCATTCAATTTCTCTCCAGTCAACAGTTCACCTTCTTTTTGCATGTGCTTATACATGGTGTGAACTTCTCACATAGTCACATGGTGGCATATGATAGTATTTGCCATAAATGTCACTGCCATAATGCCATGTTTCCCTTTTTTCTTGCCTTGCATACTCCTTTACACAGTGTGGAGCTCTGTAGTTAGGAGCTTGTACACCAGAGTGGCATTTGCACCCAGAAAATGTGTCCTTAACATTTGGAAAGGCAAATGTGGATCTCTTTGGTGATGCCAAGTCAACTCACTGACAAATACAGTTCTCCCGACCAGAGCAAGACATGCTGTTTTGGGAGGATGCAGAAGCTCGTGACATATTGTCATCTACTGTACACCTTTCTTCCCCTTCATTACATTAACCCACTTATGATTGTACTATGACCTTTATGAAAGAGGCAGAGCACCCCCATCCACTGCATCATCACAAGGGCTCAGCTTGTGATCCCCTACTGGTCCTAGCTAAAGCGTACACGGGATGCTAAACTGAAATAAGTGTTTCTTATATAAATCTGCCTTTATAATAGTGAACAATTTAGAAAAAAAGAGAATGGCATATTTTGACCGTGACTGTCTGCAACCATGTCTGCGACCATAGTTGGGGATAGTTAGCAATATGGTCGCCAACTATTAAGAAGACAGTCAAAAATGGTTGCCAACCACTGCCGATCATTGCAGATCATCATTAACAGTCGCCAACTAAAAAAATCATGGGCAGTCACCAAAGAATCGACCAAATCAACCGAATCAATTTACATTACTTAGAAGAATAACATAATATGCTGCTGCTGATACCTGGGTATCACCTTGCTTTCTCCAGGTATACCCACCAAGGTCAGTTTCACCCCTTTCAGTGTGGTGAACACCTTTCTGGTTAATACTATGGTGTAAGTCAGTTCCTCGTGATATTATGGCATAGATTATCTTAGTGAACCCCATGAAGAATGAGAGTACTAATATGTAACTCTGGATCATTGAACTCCACATATAGGCATGTATGGAGACCTTGCCATCCACAACCAGTACTGACATGATGAAACTTATGAAAAGGTTCCAGGGAAATTTGATTGTATGAAAGTGGTTTAATTGTGACTTTATTGAAAGGGCTCAAAAAGGCTTTCGGGTTCACCGTACCACAGTTACTTATGTATACAAGCATGCAGGCTAGATCATGAAATATCATCAGAATAAGTTATTCAGTCCCTACAAGACCTGTAATTCATTATTGCATATTTTTTTATTACCACACTGAAAACATAGTGTCATTATTTCAGCGAATATTTTTATATTAATCCCACAAGGGAAATTTTGGCTCTACATTTAACCCATCCAAAGTGAGCACACAAATGTAAACAGTGAGCACACACGCACTCGGAGCAGTAGGCTGCCACACATTGGCCACCACACATTTTTTCTGCTGGTTCGGGAATCAAACCAGCGACCTTTAGGTCCCAAACCCGCTTCACCAACCATTAGGCCACGGCTCTATATGTAATATGGCACTATCAGGTAATCAGCCTCTGAGGTAGAGTAGTGATCACCTGGTGACCACACTGGTTCACCAGAGCCGTGCTGTGCAATCATTTCTTGCGCACACTGCAGCCGCTGCCAGTGATGCAGGGCCTTCGCTGTTCTTATCACATCTTATCACTTATCACAAATCTGGTGTGTGCCATTGTTTCCAAGCTGAACCTGAATGGTCTGGTTGTTTGTGTGCATACTTTAAGAAGTTGGCTCAGGCATGTAGGCTATTTATATGTAGACACAGATATATGTCTATCAATATCAGAGTCACTGTTGATAGTTAAACAGAAATAATGTGTCTGAACAGTGAACACTGATGATTATGACTGGTATAATGTGTTTATTAAACAGTCTCAATGCCCTAGGTGCTCACATAGAGGAGAAAACTAATCTAAGTATTGATCTATACTGAAACTGAATCACACTTTACTAATTAGCACGACTTGGATGTTGAGGAAAGGAGAAGTGGGCAAAGATGCCTGTCGTACCACTGATCTGGCTTAATAAATCCAAACTAGAGAGGGACTCATAAAGTGCAAGATATCTGTGCCACGTGGTATGGATAACGTAGCAAATAGGCCCTATATGTGTGTCTTATGTTCTATGGTATGTGGACATGACCAAATTAGCAAAAAAAAAAAAGGTTGGTAATTATGAGATGTCTATTGGCACTCATTTCAAAATTATAAGTGTTCAAAATCTTGTGACCTTGAATTTCACTTTTCAAAGTCCCTCAAGCTCAAAGGTCATTGTCTCAGTTGAAAATCTGTGGTGTCCTAGAGTGTTCCATAGTAACAACATGTCTACCGGGACTCATTTCAAGGTTATGAGCGCTTTATCTCCAAAATGTTGTAACCTTGCCTAGACCTTCACCTTTGACCTTGACATTCCAAATACTTGGACTCAGGTAGTGTCCCCACCAAGTTTGGTGAAAATCACAGACAAACTGACAAGCAAGCAAACAAGCAGACTCACATATTCCTGTGATAACAATAGCTTTGCCAAAACAAATTTATGACAAAACTAATAAATACTTCAGACAGAAATAATTGTCTTCTTCTAACCCTGTGGGGACAAAAGTATAAAAAATGTTAAGTAAAAAATTTTTTTAATCCGACACACACACACACACACACACACACACACACACACACACACACACACACACTGATTATATACTTAAAAATAGAAATTGGTGGGGGGGGGGTTTTGGGTATTAGCTCTAACTACATTATTATGAAAAATCTATCTCATGGGGATCACTCCAACTGTCACATATTCCTACCATTATAGCAACATTTATTTTCCATAATACACCCACACCATAAAATAGATTACACGTTATCAAACCATTATATTGTTGAATTCTTGAATATGATCTATAACATCAGCTCTGACAAGGCAAAATAAATAAATAAATAAATAAAAGGATGTATTAAAGTGCCTGTTGTAATACTTTATCATATTACTTCTACAAATTGAAAACAGCTGCTGTTTTTTTTTTTTTAAGGAATCCTGTAAATTTAATGTATTATCAACAACTCAGTGTCACGCACAAAAATAATATAACATATGAAACACTAAGCAGGTCATATTTTGCCCTAAACCAAACACGTTTACAAATAAATATTTTAATCTCGCTGCATTTGCCTGAATAGTGTTCTCGGTTGTGTTACAACTAAATGAATTTTAATTACTGGAGTGATACTAAATCTAAAATGTTGGTTAGGCATTATGACTCTGTTTTGGCTGAATCTCCTTTGACTGAAATATCCAGGGATGGCTACTTTTACCAGCTCTCTGTAACCTGTGCGGGACGGTGGCGTAGCGGTTAGCGCGTCTGCCTCACAGCAAGAAGGTCCTGGGTTCAAGTCCTGGGCTAAGAAAAGGCTCTTCTGTGAAGAGTTTTCATGTTCTCCCTTTGCTTGTATGGGTTTCCTCCAGGACATGGCCATGAAGCTAATTGGTTGTTCCAAATTGCCCCTAGGTGGAAGTGTGAATGGTTGTGTGCGAGTGTGTGGACCCTGCGATAGACTGATGAGCTGTGAGAGTGTGTGACAGTGTATCTTCCCTTCGCCCAGAGTGGGATAAGATAGGCTCCAGACTACCCCTGACCCTAGTACGATTAAACATTTCGGGAAATGAATGAAGGAATAAAACTGGATGTATGATTGAAACCATTTCACCTATGCTAAAAATCTTTTTCCTCAACAGTGCTGGGTTTCAGCATCTGCAGAATACATGCTCTGATTATGGCGTTATAAATAATGTGAAATATAATGCTAAGAAGAGTGTTGTTATGAAATGTTGAACTAAGGGTTATTTTGCAGGGCAAGTGCTATCTGTTTGTAATAAAACTAAATATCTAGGCCACTTCACTACAGATGAAATGTCTGATGATGAGGAGATGTACAGACAGCATCGTATATTATATGCTCAAGCTAACGTGTTAATAAGGAAATTTTATATGTGCCCTGACTATGTCAAGCTAATCCTTTTTTAAGGCATAGTGTACTCCTCTCTCTACTGACCTTTTGTGGATTAAAATTAAGAACGTTAGCATGCAGAAACTTCAGGTTGCCTATAAGGATTGTCTGAGAATTCTGCTCATTCTGCTGTAGTGCAGGTGAGTACTTATGCAAAGAGTCAGCACTTTTCCAGCCATGCTTCAAGACCTGATGTGCAAATTTGCATCGCTTCAGTAATGCATAGAATTTTTTTTTTGTTGTTGTTGTTGTTGTTTTTTATTGTTGATGTCAAACCCAGGTGTAATCAGTGTTATCAGTCATTTATGTGGAAGCACTGTTACAACAGTCTTCTATTAGAGGTGGCAATGTTTATTGTCTTTTATCTTTAATGTTTGTATGTTTTGGGTCATGTTTTTTAAACTCTGAGTCTGACAAAAATATATTAGTGGAAAAATGCCACAGGCAAAAATATTTAAAAAAATGAGTCTATTATTAGAAAGCGACATGGTCAATGAAACTTAACAATATCTCAAATATTTGGTGCATGTGGATTGCAGCCTGAATACGACAGAATATAAGGTGTGAAGAGAATATGGGTCACACCACACAAAATGGGTGTACAGGTAAAATACTTAAACACTCACCAAACCAATAAAACATTTCCTTCCCAATTCCTTTACTTTAACAGTCAATTTATGTCCATGGGATAAAAGTAGTACTGTCAACAGAAATATTATTATAAAATAAAACTGGTCTTCACAAAAGTCCTCAAATTTTTACACATAGTGTAACACATTGTCACACTGCTATCATTTTTCAACCCCTTTTCGTGTGAACCACTAGAGAAAGTGGTAAATTTACATAATGTGGTGCCTAAGACTGTACAAAAAGGAATGGTGTAGAACAAAGATGCCTTATATTTGCATATAAATAATTACATTAAATTAAAGATCTCAACATAAAAATTCTATAATGCACAGTAAACAGTAATAAATTAAACTAATTATTATATCAATATGAGGTGTGATAACTTTCTGTTTAAAAATAGAATAGCATCAGGTAGAGTTTGTGCTGTTTTACAAGTACAGTACCTACTGGATGTCTTACAGAACCAGCCACAGTTCTCCTGGAAATGTTGACTGTCACACTTGATTCTTTATTTTCAAGTAAATCGCAGCAGCCTTCAGTATATTTTTGTCTGAAAAGTGGTCTCTTATACGTAATATGCTGCTTTTTTTATTGAGATCCTGTACTAACAGTTTTTTTTATGCAACATTTCATTTTGTGCTGGAAAACTAATGTTTGGAAATCTAAAGTGTTTTATGTACTAACTTGCTAATACACAAATTATAAAATAAAAATCTATAGCAAAGTTTTTACTAAAATCAGTACTGAGTTGGTGTTACTGTATTCTACTCTTTTCTGCAGCTTGTGTTTGTTTATACACTGCGTACCAAATTATTATGCAAGTGATGTTTTTGTTTAAATCTGAAAGAGTGCTTTTCAGAAAGATACAATGTTCTAGTATAATGTTTTTAGAAGCCTGAGGTTTAAGGAGATCCTCATTTTTCGACCCTACAAATATTTTCACCATCCTTTATCACAAACCGTGTGTAAAAAGGTGTGCCGAATTATTATGCAATTTCACTTTATCTTTGACCATGGGTAAGAAAAGCGATCTTACTGCAGAAGAAAAGACTCAAATTGTCAAGGGTCTGAGCAAGGGTGAGACTACAAATACCATAGCGAAGAAATTGCAGCGTGACCATCAAACAATAAAAAGATTTGTCCAGAATAGCCAGAAAAGACGAAAACCTAGAGTGAACAGAACTTTCAGAACATTTTCTGGCTTTGATTTGTTTCAAATCAAACAGGAGGCTGCAAAACGACCTTTAGCAACTAGCAAGAGCATTTTTGATGCGGTTGGACTTGAAGATGTGTCTAGGTCTACTAGATGTTGGGCCTTAAAAATGAATGGAATGGGCTAAACGATACATGAAAGCCAATTTTTCCAAGGTTATATTCACCGATGAGTGCCAGGCAACCTTGGATAGACCAGATGGGTGGGCATCTGGCTGGCTAACAAATGGCCATTCAGCCCCAACTTGATTATGATGTCAGCAAGGTTGTGGTGTCATGTTCAGCCATTGTTGACAATAAACTTTTTGGTCCAGGTTGAAGATGGTATGAAAGTGAATTCTGAGGGTTACTGCACTTTCCTAAATAAGACTTTCCTTCCATGGTGGAAGAAGAAACCAACAAAAGTGAGGAAGACCATGGTTTTCATGCATGACAATGCCCCATTACATGCTTCACGGTATTCCCAGAACTGGTTGGCTTCTCAAGGCTTGAAGGATGATCATATTATGAATTGGCCCGCCTGCTCACCTGATCTCAATCCAATTGAGAACTCGTGGTAAATAATTAAGAAGATAATATACTGTGATGGCATACAATACAGTTCCAAAGACCAGCTTTGGGATGCAATAGAAGGTGCAACATGAGTGTTAATGGTGAGATGATCAGAAACTTGCTGTTGACCAGCGACTTCTGACCCTTGTTGAATGAAAAAGAGGTTATACTGGACACAATACTTTGGAATTTTGAATGGATTATTAACATTTATGTTTTATTTTGACTACAGTTGTACAGAAAAAAATATCATTTATGTTTAATTTTAAGTACTGTTATGGAGAAATGTATTACTTATTATACATAAAACAGTTACAGGTTGCCTAATTCAATTCAATTCAATTCAGTTTTATTTGTATAGTACTTTTTACAATTGACATTGTTGCAAAGCAGCTTTACATAGTAAAATTAATTTTAAAAGGAATTTAAACATTTTTTTCTAATTATCGTTTCTAATAAATTACATGCTCTTATCACCAACTTGCATAATAATTTGGCACACCTAGTTTTGAAGATTTTGTGTTCATTTTAAAAAGTGTGAGGAGACAGCCGGACTCCAGGTCTGCTGTTCCCTCACCAACCAGCAGAGGGCGGCACACCACCAACACCCTTTGTATGTGTGAAGCCACACATCTCACAGCCGGTAACACGCTATTTCTTTCCCTTCGTTTCATGGGACCAGGTGCTGCATTTATGTTTTGCTAATGTTAAAAGAAAGAAGATAAAAGAAAGAAAAAGAAAAGAATATAAAAGATAAAAAGGATAAAAGGTTTCCGTTGAGAGAGCGGGTACTCCCGTTGTCACCTGCTATTTTAGGCAAGGCCGGTTCTCTCTCCCGGCGTCCTTGTTTCCATTTTTCCCCCCTGTCTGCGTTCTAGTCCCCATTTCTGACTCAGCATTTGGGCCCAAAATAAATAAGGCAAGTGGCAACGACGCTTCCGCTGTAGACACGTTACAGAAAGACCCAGCCAGGATAGACCCAGCTGGGCCAAATGGGGATGAGATGGTCAGAAACGCCTTGGCTAACCAGGGAGCGGCCATTGGGCGCCATGAACTAGCACTGCAACAGATAACAGTGCAGTTGAGTCAAATCACTGAGACCTTGCAGGCTCTGGTCATGTCCCCAGTATGTGTAGGCCCTAGCTTAACCCGCCCACAGCAACCTCCCCCTACCCACGATTCGCTCCCTCATTCTGAGACCCCCTATCTCCACCCGAGAGGTTTGATGGGGATAGGGAGCGGTGTCGTGGGTTCCTTCTTCAATGCTCCCTAATTTTTGAACAGCAGCCCTCAAGATTTCCTACGGAGAGATCCAAGATAGCTTACATCATAGCACTGCTCACTGGGCGAGCATTAACCTGGGCCACACCCATTTGGGAGAACCAGGCTGAGGTTTGCCACTCCTTGGCAGGGTTTACCCAGGCCCTCCGTAGGACCTTTAACCACCCAATCTGCGCCAATAATTCCAACACCAGACTGCTGCGCATCCGTCAGGGCCAACGCCCAGTGGCAGATTATGCAGTCAAATTCCGCACTCTAGCTGCCGAGAGTGACTGGAATTCGGCTGCTCTCCTGGCCACTTACTCCTGGCCAACACAGCGACTGGCTGCAAAGCCACAACCCTCAGATGGACTGGCTCAGTCGATCTGTCATGGTGTTGGGCCCCCAGTGCCAACAGCTCTGCCTAGGGCCGGCTCTACATACCGACCACCGTACGACCCAAAATACTCCAGTGGGGGCATACAGCCCCCTTTTCAGCTCACCCAGATGTGAGCCGCACCCTGGAGTTTCTGCGGCGGCGTATGCGATTTTGTGGCCACCTGTAGGGTGTGTGCCTGTAATAAAGAACCCAGGGCTAAACCTGCAGGTCTGCTCCACCCTCTACCCGTGCCTTCATGTCCCTGGTCCCACCTGGCATTGGACTTCATCACAGGTCTACCTCCTTCCAGGGGCAACACCGTGATCTTAGTTGTGGTCGACCGATTCTCCAAAGCCTGCAAATTCATTGCATTGCCCAAACTGCCTTCAACCAAGGAGACCGTTTAGAAGGTGCTGGGTCTTTGTATGTGTGAAGCCACACATCTCACAGCCGGTAACACGCTATTTCTTTCCCTGGGTTTTGTGGGACCAGGTGCTGCATTTATGTTTTGTTAATGTTAAAAGAAAGAAGATAAAAGAAAGAAAAAGAAAAGAATATAAAAGATAAAAAGGATAAAAGGTTTCCGTTGAGAGAGCGGGTACTCCCGTTGTCACCTGCTATTTTAGGCAAGGCCGGTTCTCTCTCCCGGCGTCCTTGTTTCCATTTTTCCCCCCTGTCTGCGTTCTAGTCCCCATTTCTGACTCAGCATTTGGGCCCAAAATAAATAAGGCAAGTGGCAACGACGCTTCCGCCGTCAACACATTACAGAAAGTAAAGTATACTATTGACCATACATATAATGAAATATTATTATTATCTACATTCGTGTGAAAAGTGAGAACAATCTTCAAAGCGGTTTTCAAAATAATTACAAAAATGTAACTTGTATAATAATTTGTCACGCAGTGAATGTTTAAATCTATCTCTGATGCTGTGGTGGTTAAATGATTTCGTTTTTATTAAACACACCCAAGGCTTTCAAATAGAACCGACGCCCCTCACAAAACATAAACCTGTGATTTCAGAAAAGAATAAGAACACAAAACAAAGCAGGTAATAATTATGAACCCATATTCTGCCAAAAGACCATCCCTAATTTGAACACATATAGTTTTAAGGAAGGCTTACTTGAATATCTGAAGTAGAAGTCATTTTCAATGTCACTTGTTATGTTCTTTTCAGCCCTAAATTCAACCCAGTGAGTATCTGCTTCTTCATTATAGCGCACGAACACCCCGAAGAGGATGATCATTGCTATTTCCCAAACAAGGCACACAGCAGGTAGAGAAAATCGGATGTTGGTACTTTGGGGTCCATCGCAGAACGGTACGATACAGTTGCCCATTTTTGCGCTTGTACGGGGACACCTGTGTGCGCGTGCTTCCTTTAAAGCGGGGTGTGTTCGCGCGCGCATGCGTACATTACAGCCACCACATGAGTCACTGCTCACTTTACTGTCTGCTCATTTCTCACTGTACTGTCTGCTCATTTCTCACTTTACTGTCTGCTCATTGCAGTTGCACATCCTCATTGCACGTTTTGTATTTTGTATACTGTACAATTCTTAATAATTATTTCCCCATTTTATTCTGTTTTACTTTATTTTATTCTATATTCCTTTTTATTTATTTATTTATTTTTTACTATTGTTTAGTGCACCTTATGTCCGAACGAAACGTCATTTCGTTCACATGCAATACATGTAAGATAATGTAGGAGAATGACAATAACGCTTTTGAATCTTCAGTCTTCAATCTTGAACCATTTATAGCTATTTAAAAATCGAAAACTACAAATTTAAACTCTTTCATTTCATAACTACATTGCCCTTAATAATCTACTGGGTTAATTCCTCAATTCTTCCAAAATCAATGACTCCGAGTTTATTTATTTTTTTGTTGTTGTTTGTTTGTTTGTTTTTTTAGCCAGAAAAAAATATCACATGCATAACTGCCCTCACAGATTCATCCAACAGACACCCGGTTCAAGTAATCAGTTACTGAGGCTAATACCAAACTTAATAACAACTCTCAGCTTAGCTAAATGTGCTCTTCATAGACCTCTGATGGTTTCCTGACACCACAGGATTTTCAGTTTTACCTTGAAGTCATTATTTTACTCATCAAACATTTTAAACATGAAGGACATCACACATATATTTATTATGTTTGAGCAGAACACAAAATAATGCAGATTAAAAAATTTTCAACTCACAGGACACCTTATTGTTAGAAAACAAGTTAATCAAGCACCCCAATAAGCACAAATAATATTCATGGAGATGGTGATAACACAGTGACTTAACATTGTTAAATATTAGTTGCTGAGGAACACTTCGCAGCTTCAGGTCCCTGTTTCATGAGTGAGCTCAGCTTACAGTCTGTGGGAAATTTAGCATGTTCTCCCTGTGTATAGCATGTGGTTTTTATCAGGTTCTCTGAAACCCATACAGGGTTTATTGCCATGCACACTCAGTGTTTCCAGAATAAGCTCTGAATACACCAGAATCCTGACTATGATAAAGTGGTTATGCTGCATGAATGAATGAAATAATGTCTGTTATAGGGGACTTATTCATACCTTAAAATCTAAACTGCACAGACAATAGAGGCCCACATGTTGTGAATAACCATGTTTAGCCATAAGCACGTTACACAAAAACATGATGTGATTTCCCAGCATGTAGCATTAATGTCAAATTCAAGTATACAGTATACACAAGACTGAATCTGTAAACATACCAGAAAACCCCCAGCAATTCTAAAGAAAATAAAGTGTTTTCACCAATAGCGTAATGTAATAGATGCAAGCCGTGCACAACACAAGAAATAAACCAAGATGCTGTTTCACTGCAAACAGATGACACAGTTTTCTTCTGATCAAGCTAACCCTGGTGAGAGAAACCATCACCTGGAAATAATATGCACTGGTTTCCCTGGGATCAATTACATCAGGCCTTTAGTAAAAAGAAAGAGGAGGCAGTAACAGAGAAAAGGACAGTGAAACACAAATTTAGAACTGAGAATGTAAATGTAAATGCTAAACTAAATTTTAAAAAAAATCCTTCATACAGGGAAACTGTAAAATTCTATTTGACTTGCTATTCTTTTAAAGTGGAATTGCAAGGGTTGGCTGAAAATTTCATAAGATGACTAAGGAGTAATGACTGGGCCATTGAACTAAAAAGCTTTTATACCAAGGGGATCGAGGCATTGCAACACCTATGGAAAAAGTGTGTACACCATAAAGAACACTGTTTTGAAAAATAAACCACATTTGATCAAACTCATCCATTTAATCATGGTAAGTCTATGAACTTTTCAGTTTACCCTCTAACCTTAAAAGTGCCCATTCACTTACCAGGCATATAAAACAAATTAAATACAGTGTTATCTCTTGAAATTAAAATGGAATTGGCCACAATGTCTTCCTGAAACCATTTGCTTACTCCTGTACCTGAGTGTCAATGACCCCAGCACCGGGCATGATCATATTAGTAAATATCTTTTTTGTTTCTTTTAAAATCCTTTGCCATCTTCTGTTTCCTAACATTTGATCTCTGACTTTTCCACTATCTACAAATCAGTGTCGCACTGCTAAGTTTTAATGCATGCACTAGATCGTTCCTCTGGTCAGGTGGTCTTGTAATTGTAATTGTAAACAGACACATAACAAATCAAGATGCAAAACAGTTGAATATGAGATACTAAGCCTGTGAGCTGGGGTGGTTTTGCCAGGAAACCTTTGTATTCAGCCAGAATGAAACTGATAATGGAAGATAAAACACATAGGCTTCCTTTGAGAACAACTGTAGATTGTCCACTAAGACTCACACGTTATGGTAGTTTAATCTTTTAATTTACTTTATTGCTTCATTGTCTCGAGGGCCTAAACCATATATCCCTACACATTGATACTGTCACCCTACTGAAACCTCTCAGACCAATCTTGTATGGTAGTGGGCTTTAACCAGTGCTCTATGAGGGTACTACAGAGGACGGTGTGGTCAAAATAATGTCAAAACTACTAGAAAATATACAGTATTATTAGTAACATTTAATTAATTGTTAATGAAATATTTTTGTCTAAAGACTTGCACATTAAGTCAACTGGTTACTCTAAACTGCCCAGAGGAATGAGTGTGAGTGTGAATGGTTGTTTGGGTCTGTATTAGCTCTGATTGGTGACCTGAAATCTGAGAACTGTCCAACAGCTCCCTGCTGTGGATGAAAAGAGGCATTGCATGGATTGTAAATATACATTTCAACAATTCTCATTCCTGATATAGAAAATATGGTACACTGTATTAATTAACCATCACTTCAGAATACTACATCTCATGAAGAGAACTCAGATAATCAAGACATACACATTAAACACTCTCATTACATTTGCCTGCCACTCACATTTGCCTTTAACTGAAATTTGAGAGCAGAGATACTTCACTTCTATATTGTGTGACCAGTGACTGTATATCACACTATTGTCTTAGAGTAAAAGGGTTCTGGATTCCAATAACAATGAAAGGTCTTTCAGTGTAGAGTTTGCATGTTCTCTCATCTTGTCAACAGATATACTCAAGAATAGCTATATAAAGAAAAGGAATAGCATAATTATAGCATAATATACAATTATTGTGTTTTGTTAGACAAAATAAATCTAAGCTGAACTTTCTCCTTCATTTTACAGATGTAACAAAGATCTTGAAGGCACTCGATTTCCCGTTCTGCAGGCTGATTTTTTCTGGGAATTTCCAATTTCGATAGTTCTGGATTCCAAAACTTTTTCACTGAGTATAATGCTTTTTTGTGAGCCGGCAAGCTGGTACATAGTTATTTTTCGTCAAGAACTTGTTGTTTCTTTCAGTGAAAGAAGCACTGTTTTATGAGACATTATGCTTAAAAATTAATGCTTAGAGATATTTCAGCAGATCAATCAGCGTTGCTCAATCAGGAAGCTTATATACTGAATATATTAGAACTAAAATTAATTGATACAAAATATATTTGATCACAAACGCAACACACGTTTCCCATTCATAGGAAAGATACCTATCAAAAAAACATGAACCTGTTTTAATTGTTTTAGAGAAGAATAATAACACAAAACAATGCATGCAATAATTATGAAAGAACTGAGATTAAAATAAAATCAAAATACATTCCTAAAATTAACATTTAAAGGATGACTTACTTGAATATCTGTAGTAGAATTCATTCTGAACATCACTTGTTATATTCCCTTTAGTACCAGCGGGTACCTACTTCTTTACTATAGCGCCCGAACACCCGAAGAAAATGATCATGATAGTTTGTGTAGAAGGAAGGCCTGTAGAATGTTAATTATGCTAGCATACAAGATGATTATGATTGTTAAACTTAACAATTATAGTAGTTGAACTGTTAAGTGATTGCATGATGATTAATGTGAAATAAGATGATATGAGGCATCCAGAACAATTGCAGGGTTGCATAAATGGGATCTGGGTGACGTTCTAGCAAACCTCTCCCCAGATGAGACCCCAACAGGTCCTCTACGTAACGCAAAGGTACAGAGCACAGAAGAACCATCAGGCCTTCTGCTGAGGCCTTTTGCAGTGGGAAAATAGCCAAGGTCACCAACGTAGCCTCAACAAACCTGGAGTAAACAATCTCCCAGCTACTGTCTTCTCTGAGGCCAGGAAATAATGGTGGCAGAAGCATAACACACAACTGTCTAAAGTATATAAGCCCTTGCTTGAGTGGGGTTGGGTCTTCGAACACTCATTTGGAGATCACACTTGCTGAGCTGAACTGCTAAACGCTTTGCTGACTTTTCACTCTGACTGAATAAAATTGTTTCTGATTTTGAACCTACGTCTCTTGGTGAATTGAACTGTGTCTGCCAAAACATAGTTTTTGGTGACCCCGACATGATCAGGCAGGGGCCTTCTTGTCTGCCTGGGGACCCCGGAGCAGCGAAACTACAGGTCCAGTGTGGCCACAAGATAAGCACTTTTTGCTACCAAATTAGAAACTTAGTGGTTTTTCTAACTCTTGGGCGTCCGGGAGGTGAGGTAGTGACCCTCTGATCATGAACTAAATAGTTATAACTTAATAAAAAGCTAATATGAGTATTTAAAGAATGTTTATTCAGTCATAGTCTTTCTGCTTAAGCATGAGTGCCTAAGGCTCATTTTTTCCCTCTACGCTTGCATGCAACTCTGAAAGTTTCCCAGGTGTGTGGGTGTTGTGTCTAAGCCAGACCATGAGAAACAGATGATTGTAAGTCTGCATTCAATGCGTAGAATGACATCTGATGAACCAAAGATAGGCGTGGTTAAGGTTATTGCATTCAACTAGTAATAGAGGGAGAAAAGGAAATTATTGTAATAAAAGAGATAAAGAGATTACAGAGGAATAAATGGGAGAAACGGAGAAGCTAGCAGATTTCTTATCCAAAGTCAGGATATAGAGAAATATATAATTCAAGGTGAATAAAAATTATAAATTGCAAGTGAATCCTAGTGTAAGTGTATAGTGTATAATTACATATATACTTTTGAACAGATGGATCTTGGGGAAATGATGTTTTATAGGCAGGATGCAAATCCATATGGGGAGATAGATTGCAGCAGCTCACAGGGTTTGGTGTTTGGTTACTTTTGCCTGCCACTCACATTTGCCTTTAACTGAAATTTGAGAGCAGAGATGCTGCACTTCTCTATTGTGTGACCAGTGACTGTATATCACACTATTGTCTTACAGTAAAAGGGTTCTGGATTCCAATAACAATGAAAGGTCTCTCAGTGTAGAGTTTGCATGTTCTCTCACCTTGTGTGGATTTCCTCTAGGAGTCCAAAGACACGTACTGTAAGTCACCTGTCTATTCTAAATTGCCCACAGGTGTGAATGTGAGAGTGAATGGTTGTATATGTCTGTGTTAACGCTGAAATAGTCGGGTAACCTGATCAGCGTGTACCTCAACTCTAGCACGAAGTCAGCTGGGATTCGCTCCTGCTTCCTCTTGGACCTGACAGATAATCAGTAGTGATCCAAATAAGAAAAGTGATCTTGTGCTTTTGGCAACACAAGGTGTAACATTATCAGGAGGGCAGTTACAGTAAGTATACAGTAGGGCGAGAACAAAGTACAGAGGAAAGTTTGAGGGTTAGAGGGAGCCACGTCTCCACAGCAAGATCGGGGTTGAAAGCTGCCTTTTTAGCCTCTCCAGGGAGCTTAGGATTTTAATACCAATTACTCAGTTAATACTCTCAAATTCATATTTCAAGAAAAAATATGTCTGTCTCATAAAGAGACTTCAGTCCAAACCTGGATATATTCTCACATTCCCATTCCTAGTCGTCATCAGGAAACCGATAAACAAAACGGGTCATACACAGGAAAGCTAAACACAGGAAAACAAGGCTTGGCAATAACTGAACATGAGGGATACAATTATATCGCTTCACGGCGTGTGTCAGTTGGTGCATGTATTTATATTCCTCTCCAATACATGCTTGATAAATTGCACGTGTGGCCCGATCACCTGCTCATGCGTGCTGCTTGCTGAGCCCCCTGGGGGACATTGTAGGTGTATTGCAGTTCTTATGACTTAGAAACCCAGAAGTGCTGTGAATAAACTGTGCTGAATAAAGAGTAGAACAGGAGAGAACAGTAACACTTCAATTCACATACAATGGACCTTTTGCACAACTTCTTTTATTTTTTAGAAAGTCCATTTTTAGTGTTGAAATGTTTTTGGCTTGTAATGTCAGTTTCATTATTTCTCCATTGTTTGTCACCAGAGTGTGTTTTGTCATCTTCTTTATTTATATGGGGGAGTTAAGTATGAGAGAGTGTTCGCATGTTTAAATGGATAGATTTTTTTTTTTTCGACAACAAGTAAGGAAAACCCATTGACAGAGAATCATAAACGGGGAAGCAGGTTGAGATCATACAATGGCTTGGTACACACTGGCAAATATACCTTATATGTATATGTTTATATAGAGTGTGTGTGTGTGTGTGTGTGTGTGTGTGTGAGTGCTTACATGTGTGTATTGTGTGTGTCAAATGTCATGATGCTGAGCAGTAAAGTGCATGCTGGGAAGTGTAGTTCGGTGAAGTGCTAGAGTTCATTGAGACTGTAAAAAGTATATACTACATAGGAATAACGTGATCTGATTGGTCAGCTATTTTGGAATTAAAAATCATTATTCCGAGTGGATAATGCTTGAATCAAAACAAAGGACACTCATATTTTGCATCCACCCAGAGACAGCAGGGATAGGCTCCAGCTTCTCCACCACACTAAACAGGATAAAGTGGTATGAATGTGGAATGGAACAGAGTTATTACCCAGCTCGAAGTGCAGAGCTCACCTGGCCTGCCTCAGTGAAAATATTTAAATATAGAAAATCATGTTTTAATTTGCTTTCTTTGTTTCTGAATTGTGTATACTAAACCTCTTAAAGAGAGTTAAGAGACACCTGCTTGCATGTTCAAATGCGTTTGTCATAATTTACAGAAATGCAAAAAATTGTTTTGGTGTGTGTTTTAGTGTAGTAGATACTTAAACAATGATGTTCTTCAGGCATGGCAGATGTCACTAAATTGTGTATACATTAGGATTATGACTTTTGTAACCCTATGTTCCTGTGTCATAACTCAATGCTGTTCAAAAGTAATTAAAAATTCTTTTTAAGGCATTTAAAAAAATGCACATCATTAATTTCCAGAACTTTCTAGAAGGCTTCAGGAAGTCATAGTATATGACTATGATATAGTATATACAATTTTAGAAATGTTTTGTTGGGGTAAACCCTGCTTAATAATTTTTTATTATGATAGAGGAAATCAGTTATTTTACAAAAACTCTAGTATACATACATAGCTAGATATATATATATACATGCTAAGCTATTTTATAGCTTGTCAGATTTTATATGACAATTAAAATCAGTATTGAGTTGGTGTTACTGATTTCTACACTTTTCTGCAGCTTGTGTTTGTTTATGTTTAAATCTATCTCTGATGCTGTGGTTAAATTCTTTTGGTCCTTTCCACGTGTCCAGGTTTTAAATAAACACAACCAAAGTAGTAAATGTATTATAAATAAGGTAACTATTTTGTATTTTTGCTTCTTATTGGCAGGGGAAAAAATTTAAAATAAAAATTTAAATAAAAATATATAAATAAAAAGATACCTATCAAAAAATATGAACCTGTCTTAATTGTTTTAGAGAAGAATAATAACACAAAACAATGCTAACAAAAATATATATATAAAGTGGTTATGCTGAATGAATGAATGAAATAGTGTCTGGAATAGGGTAGTTATTCATACCTTAAAATCTAAAATGCCCATAGACTATACAAGCCCACATGTATTGAATGACCATGTTTAGCCATGAGCACGTTACACAAACACATGATGTGATTTTCCCGTATGCAGCATTACTGTCAATTTGAAAGAAAATAAAGTGTTTTCGCTAATAGCGTAATGTGATAGATGCAAGGCGTGCACAACACAAGAAATAAACCAAGATGCTGTTTCACTGCAAACACATGACACAGTTTTCTTCTGATCAAGCTAACCCTGGTGAGAGAAACCATCACCTGGAAATAATCTGCACTGGTGGCCATGGGATCAATTACATCAGGCCTGTAATAAAGAGAAAGAGAAGGCAGTGACAGAGAAAAGGACAGTGAAACACAAATTTAGGAAAATTAAATTGAGAATTAAAATGGAGAAAAACAAAACAAACAAACAAAAAAAAATTTTTTTTCCTCCATACAAGGAAACTAGAAAATAAATTCTATTTGACTTGCTATTCTCTCAAAGTGTCATTACTACACTACTCTTAAAGGAGCCCTTTCATTACCAAGCATATTAATCAACATGAAATACAGCCTTTACAGTCGAATTCATTCATTCATTCATTCATTTTCTGAAACGCTTAATCCTAATTAGGGTTGCGGGGAGGCTGGTGCCCATCTCAGCAGACTCAGGGTAAGGGCAAAGTACACTGTGGACAGCTTGCCGGGCCATCGGAGGGAAGAAACACGCTGACAGCAATCCAGTGGCCTATTCTTTACGAATGACAGCAATAGTTCTTTTACATGCCTCCCACCACAGACCGTGAGAGACTTAGCTGGCCTTTGATAACCCAGTTAGCTGCAATGGGGTGGGGTGGACGTCAGCAGTGACAACTCTGGGATGGTGGGGCTTGAACCCCCGACCTTCGGATCAGTAAGCCAGCACCCTACCACCGAGCCACCACTGCCCCAGTATGTAACATTACTCTCACAATCCAAGTACACAATATACAAAAAGCAAACAATAAAAAAAACCCTGTAAATGTAGAAGAAAACCTCAAGGAATATAAAAGAAAAAAAAAACAATTTTTTTTCCAGTACTAGTGTAATCTAAAAGATGTAAGATAACAGTTGCACAACACAAGAAATAGATCAAGATGCTGTTTCACTACAAACAGATGACACAGTTCTTTTCTGATTAAGCTAACCTTGGTTACAGAACCATCACCAGGAAATAATATGCCCAGGTTGGCATGGGATCAATTAAATTAGTCCTTTAATAAAGAGAAAGAAAAGAGAGATTTAAAGTGTGTGTGAGAGAGAGAGAGAGTAAGAAAAATTAAACTGAAAATCCAGTTGGTGTGATGCATGTAAAGATAATGTGATGCATGTAAAAACTGCAAAGCTAAATTGGTATGTTTAGCTGTTATTTATGGAACATAGGACTCCAGCATCCAACTTTACAGATAAAATACTTTACTGGTAAATCCAGTCTTGATATTGAAAAAAAAATTTTTTCTACTTCAAAATAAAACATAAACATGAACATAAAATGAAAATAGCTTCCTAGACCTGAAATTTAACATTCACTTTGTAGTACGAAACACTATAGTAGGTTTGATGGCTGAATTTAGTATCTTAAAGTGACTGCAGTATCATGACCTATAAATCTATAAATAAAGACCTAAATGCATTCAAGAGATGCTTCAGGTTCCATGCTAATGAAAGAATGCCAGTAGTTGCCAGTCATCATCATCATCCACGTCATGACTAACGATTGGGTTCCCCCTCCTTGGCATTGCGACTCACATGTCTGGTCTTCTGTAGATTTTCGAGATGGCTCTCTGAAAGTGCCTTGCCCTGCTGGATGCGGGTGCGCCAGGACCTTCTGTCATTTGCGACCTCGAGACAGACCTTGTTGAAGCCAAAGGCTTTAGGGTCATCTTTAATGCAATCTTTCCATAACTTCTTTGGCCGTCCTCTTGGTCTAGAGCCCTGGGCCATCTCGCCAAAGAGGAGCTGCTTTGGTATTCGAAAGTAGTCCATTCTGCAGATGTACCCCAGCCAGCAAAGTCTATTACTTTGGATGAGCGTCTCAGCAATGGTCAAGTTTGTGTGTTTAAGAACCTCAGTGGTAAAGATATGATGCCACCACTTGATGTTAAGCAAACGACGCAGAGACCACTGATGGAAGGCCTCGAGCAGTTGTAGCTGCCTAGCGAGCGTAGGCCAGGTTTCACTGCCATACAGTAATGATGGAAGAACGATGGATTTTACACCGTCAGCTTAGTTGAAATGGACAGACCGTCCCTATTCCACAATCTGAAGTCAATGTAAGGCAAATTTTGCGCGACTGATTCCTGATTTCGGGTATGAGGTCGCCATTATCTGATAGCTCTCCTCCGAGGTAAGTGAATCTGTGCGCTATCTTTAGTTCAAAATTGTCAAGCAGAGTTGGTGGAGATTCTGCACACTGTGCATGCATGACTTCGGTTTTGGAGGACGCAGGAGATGAACAGGATGAAGAGAGTGCGAGAATGCATCCCTGCCACAGACCGCAACTGGCTTCAAAGGGATCTTAGTTAGTTTACCCCCGACGCTGACTCTGGTTTGCATGCCATTATATAAGCTCTTGATAATGTTAAAAACAATGTTAATCTTGGGTGGGATTCCAATCTTGAGTAGGATATTCCAGACGAGTATCCTATCTACACTGTCGAAGGCTTTGACGAGATCGATAAAAATAACATGCAGTTGCTGTTTCTGTTCGCGGTACTTTTTGATTATCTGGCGCATACAGAACATCATGTCGTTTGTTGAACGGCCACTTCTGAAACTACTCTGAACTTCAGGCAGATGCTGTTCGATTCTAGGCCAAATCCGGTTTAAGATAACACAAGCATATAGTTTACCAATGACAGACAAAAGCATGATGCCTCTGAAGTTGCTACAGGTGAAACGGCAGTTCTTCTTAAAAACTGACATAATATGGCTGTCCTTCCGATCTTGTGGTATGCGTTCTTTGTCCCAAAACACAATAGTAGGTTAGATGGCTGAATTTAGAATCTTAAAGTGACTGCAGCATCATTACCTATCAATCTATAAATAAAGACTTAAATGCATTCGAGAGATGCTCCAGGTTCCATGCCAATGAAAGAATGCCAGTAGTTGCCAGTAAGATAGTATAAATGATCATGCAAGGCTTAAAGGATTAATAATAATGACTTAATTCAATCTCATACTATCATTGACTATAAAATGCAATAAAATACATATTTTGCCATTTATATATGCAGTGGAACCTCGGTTTTCGAACTTAATTCATTCTTAAATGTTGTTCTAAAAGTGATTTGTTTGTAAACTGAAACATATTTCCCCATATATCCTCCTGACTACCAGTAGTTCAAATTTGTCCCCTATAAAAAACATTTGTGAACCTGAATATCTCCCTCCCACTACATGCTACTGAGTTAACTCCTTTTGTCATCTAAAGAGGAAATTTATGGCTTTTCAAAGATACCAAATGTGCAGCGGTGGGGCTTTGGTACTTTGGACAATATTTTTTTCCCTCAAGGAACGCCCATTCCGACACACACGCTGCTAGTGATGGGCAGTCTGATTCTTTTAACATACTCGATTCTTTCAGTTCGTTCGACTGTAGCGAATTGATTCTTATGGATTCATTTGATTCACAAAAACTAAACAAAACAAAACAAAACAAAAAAAAAAACATTGCCGGGCTCAAACCCGCATCACCGGGTTGCAAGCAAGACATACTAAAAATTTGAGCTGGGAGATGAGGCTTACCTGGAAGTGTCTTAAAGGGCAATACTATCGCGATCCGCTAGGGTCAGGCTCATCGCACAGCGCTTGCACTCAGAACACCCACTCTGAACTTTTCTTTTGCGATTTCTTGTGCTGTTTATTTTTCTTTTATATTTTTTTTAATCGATAAGCCACTATAGGACCGCTTAATCCCAATTAAGGTCATGGGGAGGCTGGTGCCCATCTCATCTTTGAACCCGCGACCTTCGGATCAGTAATCCAGCACCCTACCACCGGGCCACCATTGCCCCAGAAAACAAATATTTACTTACCAAGAAAAACCTCCAGTTAACCAGTGATAACGCTGTTAGCTCTGTCCAAACACCCGCTCTCACTCACTATTCAGAGATGTCAATAAAAGCCAGGCATGCCCCCAAAATAGGCAAATACGTGAGGTCTAATATCTTATTAATCGTGGGACAATTCGAAAAAAAAACTACACAGAATAGATAAGAAGCATATAATTTAGTAAATGAACTAAAATGATTGGTGGGGAAAATATCTATTGACTCAGTATTTTAGGTGAGCAACTGCGATTTTTTTGAATATAAGTCTATGGAACCGGAAGTCTTCTGTAGCCTGCCCCTAACGGATCCCGGTGGTATTGCCCTTTAAGAGACTTCCAGGTAAGCCTCATCTCCAAGCTTGGATGGTTGCTGAAACCAAGCATTTGTTCTGCAACCGAGTGCAATTATGGCTACAAAATTTTGTTCGTAAACCGATTTGTTCGAAAAGGGAGCTGTTCGAAAACCGAGGTTTCATTGTGTGTGTGTGTGTGTGTGTGTGTGTGTGTGTGTGTGTGTGTGTGTGTGTGTGTGTATGCACAACACCCACCCCCTTTTCCCCCCCTCTCTCTCATGCGTATCTCCCCAGAGAGCGCGTCTACA
>JBCNYH010000007.1:17349031-17359538 GCA_039654325.1 Tandanus tandanus | reverse complement strand
TATTCTTTAATGTTGTGAGATAGGACTTTACAGGTGGGGCTTTAGACAAGGAACTGCCCATTAGATTTCAGAAATGATCTGAATCAATCCTTAAATTCTTTTAAAGGATTATTTAACATTGTGAGATAGATTGATTTTTTTTATGTTGTTTCATATAGGGGATTGCTGCATTGGTAGTGGTTTGCGCTGATTGTTCTTTCTGCTTGTTCAAATTGGTTTCAGTTTACTGTATTTGGGCATGGAAACAGTGAGTTGCAGAAAAACAATTCATTCATTTGTTGAACTGCTTTATCCTACTAGAGTTATGGGGAAGCTGAAGCCTATCTCGACTGACTCTGGGAAAACGCAGGGTACAACACACACAAAACCATTCACACTTATAACTAGGGTCAATCTGGAACAGCCAATTAGTCTAAGTTGCTATTTTGGCTAAAGAACAAAAATGCACTTGATAGCTTATTGATATATATACACAAGAGGCTTTACATTTTTTACAGGTTTACATTTTGTCACCATATTTCTGAAATATCGATCGATTTGTTAAGTGTACCTTTTTCAAACTATAGTTTTTACAGTTTTCTTTTCACTGTTTCAAAATTTGCCGATAAGTGGATTGGCTATTTAAAATTACCAGTACAAGTGGATGAATGTACAGACATGCACGTGGACTGACATCTCATCCATGGTGTATTCCTGTCTCATGCCCACATTCATAGGATAAGCGTGGGATAAAGTGAAAATGAATATTATGTTACCAATGTCTTGTTCTTGATGCTACCTGCAACATTAAGTTGCTCATAAGTGAAAACGCAAGTGTAAATGGTTGGTCATCTTTGTCTTAGCCTTGCAAAAGATTGCCATCCTGTTCCGGGTGTACCCAGCCTATCACATGAAGTCAACTGGGATTGGCTCCTGCTTCCCATGACCCTGAGAGATAAACAGCATAGTTAATGAATGGATGGAGTAAAAGATCTCAAGATCAAAGATTATACTATGCTTGAAGGTGCATTTTAGATAATTATGGTTTATCATTGTATTTCACCGTAAAAACGATAAAAAGGGACACATATCAAGGACGAACATTTTAACGGGACCTCAAACCTCCCATTTGCTGTTGTCATTACTGTTTGATGTCAAAGCACTCATCTTCATCAGGTTGTCCTCAAATCGAGTCAGATTGTCCACTTTAATCACTAGAACACACCTTGTGTGTGAAATCTTTTAGCGTGGGGAGTACTGGTGCACGATAGTAAACACACGGTGGTCTTAGAGAAAAATCCAAGTCCAATGGCAAGGAGACCTCGACGCCTGGGGATCTAGTCTCTGCAGCAACAGCAGAGGTGCCTGGAAGTATATGATGGTCCACCTTTCCGGATTTAATGGTGGACACTGTTTTCAGGGTTGTCTCCCCTAGATCCAATGAATTCATTGAAACTGGACACAGACTCTAATAGAACATCAAAAAAGTTAGTCATTCAAGTAATTTGCTTTAAAGGAGAACCGCAGAAAATACAGTATTCCGATCTGTTGCAAGGCAATATTTATAAGGTCACCATGTCCAACAGTGATCAGGACAAGTGCTTAGTGAAAATGAGCAAATGAGTAAAACTTTCAGGGGTAGGTTATCTGAATTCCTCAGTTATGATGAACAAAAGTAATACAGCAACTTTATTTCACAACATAAATACATATCCAATAGCATGGGCAAGTGCTTATAACTTTTCAACAATTTGTTTTTCTAAGTCAGCAAACTCTTCATCACTGAGAAGGTACTTCTGAACAATTGCTTTGACCCTGTCCTCATCCAAATCCTCAAAGTCCTGTCTGTTTTTAAACGGAAGATGCCCGGCCAGTTCACACAGAGCCACGTTAAACGCAGACTCCTCTTTCACTCCAAAACATGACACCCGGGGCCAGATGAAGACACGCACTCCATGGCGCAGTGAGGACGTGGCTTTGTCTTTACTGTCTGGGTGGCAACCTCGGGTCATGAACACATTGTGGGCAACATTTCTCTCTACGAGGAGGTCGGTGAGTCTGCAGACAGAGGCGGCGATGGCGCGAGCTTCGTCGTGGGCTTCCGTGTAAAACATGAACGCGCTCGGAAAGTCCACAAGCCGGTACAAGTTGCTTCTGGGCCAGATCGGCTCTGTGCGGGCCCACTCGATCCTTAAAGCTTGGTTCAGGTAATATCCATGAAGGTGTAGGTGATTCACGGAGGCAAACGCCCCGAGACTGTTAAACCCGACTCGGTATCCGGGATCGGCGCTAAGAAACAAGGACTCGACTGCGACTTGGACAGATAGAGGTGTTAAGATCTGAGGATGGCATCGGGAAGGCTCGGGGACCAGCAGACAGTGACCAAACTCTAATGGACTCGCGTTTATGATCACAGCACACGTGACACAGGTTTCGTCTCTAGCGCAAGTCTCTTCCTCTCTGCGCATTTCAAACAGGATTTCCGATGATTTGATTTTATTGAAGTTAAAGTGTTTAGGGTCAAATTGCTGCTGGATGCTCAGGATTACTTGAGGTTTTCTTCTTTCAATGCCTCTCTGAATGTTGAGCTGGGCGATGTATCCACACTTGCCGGGTAACACACGCGTCTCCAGATCCCCCAAATGATACCTGAAGAACCCGCATTTCATCTTCTCCTCCCAGACGGATCTCAGGGCTGCATCAAACCTGGACGCGGGATAGGTCAGATTTCCATCAGTGCGCCTCACGTCGTACACGAAGTCCTTGTTGGTGTAGGTGAAAACGTGCTTTGGATCCTCCATTGCTGAACACACAGTAACACCCTGGAGAACCGGAAGTTGTTACTTCAGATGTCATGGTGAGCGAAATCATACGACACTTATGCTACATTAGGCGACATGTCGGGTCCGTGTTTAAGCACTTCTCATTCATCCTGACTTAAATCGACACCCTATAACTGGGTCCCGTGTTTTTGCTAAACAGGCTTTCATAACCACGCGTTATGATTCAGGGATACCCTGTGGGTTGCCAGCTCTGCATGAAAATCCCCAACCGCAAAAACAAACATTGTATACTTTATGAAGCCTATGGATCTTGTGAGAGTCCCTGAGTTTGACATCATGAACCTCAACTGATTAAATTACGTAATTAATTCCACCGAAGAGGTTAAGCTTTAATGTTTAAGGTTTATTTGATTATTCGCCATATTATCCTCTTATATTAGCCACTTTTTCTTTATCTTGTCCTTTCTTTACTTGGTATGGAGCAACTGTGTGCACACAGTTTCCTCCAGGATCAATAAAGTATTGTGATTCTGATATTACACAAAAGTTGTGTGGATTTTCATAAAATTTCTCCCAGATGTGGGACTCCATTAGATTTTGGAGGTGATCCTGATCAGATTCTTAATTATTCTCCAATATTAGGGCAATTTTTGACATTTGGGTCATATTGGGGATTTAAGTTCACATGGTCACGGAAAATTTACCTTTTGCAAAACACTTTCTAGCGTAAAGTTTTTCAGAAAGTTTATTTTTAGTTTTGACATGTAGGCATGATTTTGGCTTGTGATGTCAGTGAGTGTGATGTCATCTCCATTAAACATCACAGTGTGTGCTGTCTTTATTTACAGTAGGTGAAATGTGTTTGCGTTTATATATATATATATATATATATTTTTTTTTAAGAATAAAGCAGGAAAATCCATTTAAAAATACAAGAGTACATGAGGACTTGTCCTAAAGCTAATACAATCATCTGGATGGAGAGCATTTTAACGTTAAGTGCTCTTTTAATCTTCAGTTCTCCTGCCCCACACATCCATGTTTCCCCTTCCTCAGTCCCTTCCATTTAATTGGTTCACCATCACCAGATAATAGACATTAGTATATACTAGGCGGGAGCAGCACAATTTGATTGGTCAGCTATCACAAGATAAAAATCATTACTCTGAGTTGATAATGCTTGAATTAAAATGGGAGACATTTCGATAGGGTCACTAAGAGCAAGCAGTGCAGTCACTTCGAGCTTTAAAGTAGAAAAATAAACAATAAAAATCTCATTTCATTTTGTTATTCTTGTGTTTCCCATAGTATATGCTACATGGTTTGTATTTTAATCTGGTCTCACTCAAATGAGGATGGTTTTCCCTTTTGAGTCTGTTTCCTTCTCAAGGTTTCTTCCTCAAATTAGGGAGTTTTCCCTTGCCACCATCACCACAGGCTTGCTGTGTGGGATGTATAGGGTTAAATAAAGCTGCTTTAAAAAACACTTCACAAATAAAACTGAATCAAATTGAATATATGCTAAAACACCTTTAGGGAGCGCTGTTTACTTTCATTTCTGAATAAGGTGAACAGACCAGAACAGGCCATTTGCTACACAGAGCTGTTAGCTGATTAAAGCACAAAGCTCACCTGTCCTGCATCAGTGTCATGAGTTAAATATGTAAATACAAACTAGAACAATCTCATTTTAGTTTGCTTTTCTTTTGTTTATCGTAGTATTTACAATAAAACACCTTAAAGGTGATGTCTTTATTGTTGAACGTTCCCCTTGATGTTCCATCTCTTGGACTATTTAGTGGTTCCCACCTCTCTGGTAAATAATTGTTATATAGCTTGCAGAAGTAGATGTTGACGGTCTTTCATTAAAATGCACCTCTTAATTCGTATGTATGCATGTGAAATAGTTCATTACTGCTTGTAATTTTAAATATTTTGACACAATTAGCAGAGAGACAAAATTTCAGAAGCCGTTCAGAGTGGTGTGAAAACAGGAGACCTGGCAACACAGCGGTTTCCTCTCCTCCCCTACGTCATTCAAACCACGTTTCATATTGGTACAGCTACCAATCACGTGGTTCCACAATAAATGACGTGTGCAGGAAAAGAAAAGACTTTCAGGAGGTGAACAAACTGAACAGGATGTCTTAAAATGAAAAGCACACTTTCCCTATGCTAGGAAATATGTATTTATTTTTAGAGATGCCGTGGTCCACCGGTATTATAGAAAAGCTCCATACAAATAAACATATTAAACCCTTTTATAGGTAATGTCCCTGCTGGAAAATACAGCTTGGTCTGAGCTGCTAGCAGCTGTCCAAAACACAAATGTTTATGGTTGGTATTAAGTTTCTAAATTACTTCTTTTAATGCAAGTTTGTAGACAGACATCTGTAGATCAGTTTAAATAATCAGGAAGCTGGAAAAGAACTCGATTAATCATCTCAGACTGAGTTTAGGAAGGTAAGGTTAAAATGGATTTTTAGGAGGGTCCTCAACAAATGGTTTTCTCTGTAATTACCTTATTGTTGTGTAATTTTCCTTCAAATAGTTAGTTTACACTGTTGCAGTAGTAGCAATAATTCAGGAACGGTTTCCATATCAGCATTTATGTGTTTTGGACAACTGGTACCTGGTCAGGTCATACTGGATTTTACAGCAGGTGAATGTGGTTATACTGTAGGAATGACAACAATGTAGCTTACATGAAGGCAGTGCGGAAAATACTATCATTAAAATCACAGCATGCTGTATGTGGTGGTTCATTTGTTCATGACTACATCATTGTAAAATGCCATATATTAGACATATTTCAAACATCATGGTCATCATGTGACAGAGTAATACAATATTTCACTGGAATGCATAAAGAAAAAAAAATCTTCAGTGCAAGTAACTCATAGTGAATTCAATATATGGTCTCAGCTCTTGTGCTGTGTTTCAGTGTGAATGCTCTGCTGAAAAATCAAGTTTGGTCTGGCTAAGTGATAACAGCGAAAAACAGAACAAGCTCATCAAGCTGGCACCCATCTCTCCAATCCTCCCTCATCCCACTCATTTGCAGAACCATTTAATCCTCTATTAGGGTTGTGGGTGAGGCTGGAGCCTACCTCCGCCTACATTGGGGGAAGATGGGATGCTCCTTGAACAGCTCACCAGAACATCGCAGGGAAAGACACAGACAACCAGTGACAATCACACTCACACCTAAGGGGCAATTTGGAATAGCCTAATGTGCTTGTCTTTGGACTGTGGGAGAAAACCCGAGTACCTGGAGGAAACCCACGCTAGGACCTGCAAAATCCACAGAGAAACGCCTGAGCCCGGTACTTGAACCAAGGATCTTCTTGCTGTGAGGCAGACATGCTAACCACTACAGCACTGTGTCACCCATCTCCAAAATCGTCCCTTACATTATCCTGCTCAGGGTGGTGGTGGATCCGAAGCCCATATTGGGAACACTGGGTGTAAAGCAGGAATACACCCTCAATGGCATGTCCATCAAGTGCACAGGACCAAAAATACACACAAAGACCTGATGGCCATTTTTACATGGCTATCACCAGTACATTGAAGACCATGTTTTGGGGTGGTTGGAGTAAACCAGAGGGAACCTACATGCCACAGGAAGAACATGTCAAACTCTACACGGAAACTAGCCCACACTCTGGATTCAGACATTGTGTCTCAGTGTTTCTTAAAAATAGCTTCAATATGGCAGGAGTAGCAGCTGTTTAGAAAATGTTACCAGCACTTACCAGCTGGCAAAGATGGTCTGCCAGCTCAACCAGCTCAGTCTGTATTTTGCTACTGTAGCTGCTCAGATTAGGATGGATTTTTCAGCAGAGGATAAAGACACCACTAAGGAGTACATGGTTGCATCTCTGCTGAAATGACATTGGTTTTACCTCATTATAAATTAAGGATTAAAATGTGCTATTAACTGAGTAGGGAAGAGATAGCTGTTCTCGCACCAGACATAATGTCCATTCTTTTTTCCTGTCCTGATATCTGTTAATAAGTCTTTTGTCTGAGTGTGCATCCACTTAGCAAAGTTCCAAACGAGTAAATGTTTACTATAATCTCCTACTACAAATTACTTTTTCATACTTTAAAAATAGCATATCCAAACTTAGAATTAGGACTTTTAGTGAGCTTCGTGGGTAGGGATAACCTCCAGTCATGGTTCAGATTTTCCACTGGTTTTGCCATCATTGCTCCTGATAAGGCCATATTCCAGAGCTAAGTCTAGGCAGCGCTCGGCTGCTCTCGTGACAGGAGCCTTGTTAGTTTCAATTGCTTTAGCCAGGACAGAGAGGATCTCCAGCACTTCACTCTCCATTAGTTTTTCAGCTAGACTCCTCTCTGCCTGCATCAGGTTCAGTGTGATGACCACACCACGATGACACAAATCCTGACTGTCACTCAGCAGCAGAGCCTGCAGGATCTCCAACCAGTGACTGGTCTAAAGTGAAGAACAGACATGAGGAAAATTACACTGTATGACTGTAAAGTAAATGATTTGTAAAGGCCAATCCAATGGCCTACTCTTTTCGAACAACAGCAACGGTTCTTTTACATGCCTCTCACAGACAGTGAGAGACATGGTACATGGGACATGGCCTTTGGTAAACCGGTTAGCTGCACTGGGGGGCAGCAGTGACAACTCGGTGATAGTGGGGCTTGATCCCCTTGATCCCCCGACCTTCGGATCAGGAAGCACCTTAACCACTGAGCCACCACTGCCACACTGCCCCACACCCACAGGTAAATGAAAAAAAGGTGAAAGATAATCAAATTATTATTTGCATACATGAAATTTCATTCAATGGTTTTTATTCATCATTATTTGCACACATTAAACAATAATGTGAATATCTTTAACCATTTTTTTTTCATTTACCTTTTATATAAAGAAAACTGAAACAACTTACTGTACTGGGGATCCGTGCACACAACTCTGGCATTTCCCCAGTGAGCACTGCCAAGGTTCCTGCAGCAGCCTTTCTCAGTCTCTCATCATCCTCACCACTGTACAGTACCAGGAGTTTCAATCGGTCACTGTCTGTGGCAAGGTAAAGTTTCTGCACCTGAGGAATCAGGCAAACATAAAACCCATACATCAACATAAAAGGAAAAAACTAATACAGAGAATGTGAAAACACTTGATATTTGCACACCATACTTTAAGTCTACTGTAAAACTGGGTTGTACCTCAGGGCTTAAGACCAAGTTACACATGCACTCAGTGGATGCTGCTCGCACCAGCTCATGCTCCTCAAACATGTAACCCTCCACTTTAGGCACAGCTTTCTCCTTAATTATCTTCTGTCTGTAAGCCCAAACAGGTTTAGATTCATCAGTTCTTTCTCTTTCAGCTGCTTTTAAAATTAAATCTTTTAAACCATGATTTTAAATTTACAACTTTCATGGTCAGTCACAGCTTTCCTACTGTATATAGAGTCTACTAACCGGAGTCTGTCACTAATGCCAGCTAGATTAGTGAGGGCCATCAGAGCCTCAAAGTTCTGCAGCAGAGTGCAATCCAGGGCCAACAGATTAACAAGTGGACGCACCACCTCATAAACCTGCACAAAGAGCAATTACTGAAAAGCATCAAACATCACAACAAAACATAAGTGTCATATTAAATTACTGCAAAGATGCATTTGAAAAACACTACTGGCCAAATTCCAATCCTTTAATTCTTTAATTTTATCTAATGGCCATAGTGTTGACAAAACCAAAATGAGGTGGTACTAACATTGTGATTTATTATATACAAAATACACTAGCTGGCCAAAAAAAAGGTCACACACTAGTATTTTGTTGGACTGCCTTTAGCCTTGATTACAGCACGTAATCGCCATGACATTGTTTCAACAAACTTAAGCAACATCACAACATTTATTTCCATCCAGAGTTTGGTTCATTTTTCCCAGCCCTCTTGAACTGATGACATGAAAATCTAACCACTCCATAAAGTCTTCTCCAGCAAATCCCAAAGACTTTCACTAGGGTTAAGGTCAGGACTGGTCCGGCCTTACCAAATGAAGCAACATTGCCATGGTGAATTCATTCTGTAATAAAAGCTAGAGGTGGTCCAACAAAATATTAGAATGTGTGACTTTTTGGCCGGGCAGTGTATTATAGATAACTAGTGCCAAACACGAAGACACTTCCTGTGTCCGAAATCACTCATTCATTTACTGACTATATAAAAAAAATGAAATGCAGAGGATTATATAGTGAGCTTAACGGTAAAGTGTTGAAACACTTTCGTACACTACTCCCTGTTAATTATGTAATGATATCGCACAATTAAAACATGGCAGGTCAATGTCAACTGAGCTGGTGGAGCTGGTTGTGGCATAAGAAACAACGCCGCTGCATTTTATTAACAGAGGCTTTGAGGCTGTGGATTAGTTTCTGTCACTGAATTGTGACTTTATTTTGCATATTTTGTGTCTTATTCCATTATGTTAAAGTTAGAATTCTTAAATTTGTTTCACACCTCCCGTCATAAGGAATAATGCAATGCATTTTCATAACAAATTACGGGATACATTGATTGCTCTATATATAGTATATAATAATTGTCACTTTACATTCGGTACCACCACAAAGATGGCATAGATAGATATAGATCAATTATGCTGTAATTGTGCATTATAACTTTTATTTTAAGTGTCATTTAAGTTTTATTTAAGCATCATTGTCTTACCCTTTCCCCTGGAAAGGCAATCTCAGGATTTGAGGTGATGGTGATTTTGGCCAGTGCTTGTGCTGCTTTGATTTTTCCTACATCTGTGCTTTCGGATGCCAGAGGTAACAATGCCTGTATTATAATAAAGATGTTTTGATTAATATGTAAATAAATAATATGAATGGTATTGTGTAGTAATGTTATGTTGTATTGTGAAAGACTACAGTATTTTGATTTTTCTTGGGATGCGGCAGTGTTCTTACTTTTCCTCCACCCTGTGCCACTACCATTCCACGATCTTCTTGTCGTTCCACTATAGCCAAGAAAACCCTGATAAAGAGAAGAGACAGATGTTTTCAGAAAATGCTAAAGAGAATGCTGTGCGAGAGAGAAATTAACTGCTTCCAGGTCAGAGTGTATCTGACCTACATGTTTCATTTTTATCCGTGTGTTTAATCAAAGTATTACTGTAAGTAACTATTCAGTATAAACATACCCACCTGGCAATACATTCTTTGCATGCATCAGTGAGAGCAGGACTTTCCTGTTTAACCATGCACACCAATGCTGAAACCACCCCAGCCTCCAAAAGCTCAACCAAACGCTTCTCCACAAAAGGCTTAGCATCCTGCAAACCAAGACAATTATTATTAATCTCTCATTTGAATTCCTAAATGATATGGATGATGGAGTTTGTATTGGGCTAATATGTTCTATGCTAGTACCTTTGGATGCTCCTCTGGTACATGCTGCTTGGCATATTTAGCCAATTCGACCAACTGAGGATCTGGTTTCTCAACATCATAGCTATTGGTGCAGTTTACCAATGTTGATCCAATGGCAAACAATACAGTTTTATCTTCAGACTTCAGTGAGTGAGAGAGAGAATGAATGTGGGTGGGAGAGAACAAGCTGGGAAGTTAGAAAGGTGTTATATATCATAATATTCATATTTCACTGATGAACAGGTGCCTGGCACAAAGTATATAACAGATGGCCTACATTCTGAAATGATATTCCCACAGACTATGTGTACAAG